>CANJKZ010000798.1:0-67427 GCA_947471745.1 Closterium sp. Naga37s-1 | reverse complement strand
AGCAAGGACTGGACCGTGTCAAGGGTGAGCTATGAGCATGCTAGCTTGTTCCTAATTTTCCTTTGTCACACATCGCTGCCTTCTGTGTCATGCGATCATCACTGCATCATCACGGCCCAAGATTCAAGTCATCCTCAAGGAGGTCAATGCCCAGTTTCTCCAGCAAGGGCTGGACCTTAGTGTGTCCTTTTTACGTTTTTAGGGTCACGTAACCGTAAACATTACGTATGAGTTTACCTTTACGTTTTCTTACGCGGGAAAGTTTACGTAAAACGTCACACTGGCAGGGCAAAGAAAGCTTTTTTGTCTGTGAAATGGAAAAATCTGACTGATATGAGGTGGGAGAGGCTGTGACATGTCGGTGTAGATGTTGGGCCATCTGTAAGATGATGTGATAATGTGCTAACATGCTTGGGCATAAAAGAACCAAGCTAGTGATTGATTAGGCGCTTCCCATAAAGCCACTTAGTCCGATGAGTTCTTATCTCTTCCGGGCAGCCAGAAATGTTTCTGGCTGACCGTAACGTAAAGCCGTTTTTGGCCCACGTAAGTAAACGTAAGTTTACTACGTAAAGGCACGTACTCGTAAACCCCCGTAAACATAAAATGCCAACTAAGGGCTGGACCGTGTCAAGGGTGAGCATTGATTCATGTCTTTCCCACTTCCACTTGCATCGTTATCTGATGGGTGCTGGTTGCATCGGAATCGGCCTTGTTTTGAGGTATATGATATCCTCTTCTTTATTCTCTCTCTTTTTGGTGGCAGCGAATTTCCAAGGCAGGCTAAAGAAGGGGAGGATGACACAGGAGGCAGGTGGATAAGATTCTGTCACTCCTCAAAAGGCAACGCTCTCCTACGACGATTTCGCTGACGTGGATCTGGTTATTTGAGGTGAGACAGGGAAGAGCTAACAACTTGATCATATCTGCTGCACAGCCCCAAAAGTAGACAGCAGTAATCATCTGAAAGGTACAGGAAAAAAAGAAATATTTTGTTCTACACATGCATCTTTCTGTTATGCAGGCTTTGATTGAGAGCATTCCGTTGAAGCAACAGATCTTCCAGGACCAGGAGGAGGGTGTGCAAGCCTGCGCGTATTGAGACATCTCACAACAACGAAAAGTACAATCCCTATGTGCATTCTCCTCTGATGCAGGCTGTGATTGAGAGCATCCCATTGAAGCAGCAGATCTTCCAGGACCTGGAGAGGGTTGTGCAAGCCTGCATGCATCCTCTCGTCCAACACGTCAACCATCGATCTCAACGTTGTTGGCGCCAAGACTCGCTCCCAGGATCGCATCATCGGCGCACACTTCTTCAGGTAATCGGATTTTGTGACGTGCGAGACAAAGGGGTCTCGTGGCCCTGCAGTACGAGATCATGCAAGGTATGCTGCTGAGGATTTGCTGAGGATTTGCAAGGTATGCTGTTGAGGAGTTGCCTCATGCTGTCAGTAGAAGCAGCAGATCTTCCAGGACCTGGAGAGGGTGTGCAAGCCTGCATGCATCCTCTCGTCCAACACGTCAACCATCGATCTCACGTCGTTGGCCGCCAAGCCTCGCTCCCAGGATCGCATCATTGGCGCACACTTCTTCAGGTATTCCGGATTTTGTGACGTGCGAGACAACAGGAGGCTCGTGGCCCTGCAGTAAGAGATCATGCAAGGTATGGTGCTGAGGATTTGCAAGGTATGCTGCTGTGGATTGCCCTCATGGTGTCAGTAGCAGCAGCAGATCTTCCAGGATCTGGAGAGGGTGTGCAAGCCTGCATGCATCCTCTCGTCCAACACATCAACCATCGATCTCAACGTCGTTGGAGCCAAGACACACGCTCCCAGGATCGTATCATTGGTCCACACTTCTTCAGGTATGCAGGATTTTAAGTCGTTTCAAACTAATCTCTATATGTCTCATAATCGAGCTTTGGGAGGTCTCAAAAACAGGATCGCATCATTGGCGCACACTTCTTCAGGTATTCAGGAGCTGCGTCAATCAGAGAGCCTGTACGATTTTCAGCGTACCTGTGTGTGTGTACCTGTTGTGGTTTGGGGGATGCATGTTGGCAGCTCCTGGTCCAATACTCATCGCTGAGATGGCGTTTTTACAGGCAAGGCAAAGCCAACCCTTCAAAACACCCCAACTCTTGTTTCCCGAACACCCCAACCCCTGAACATTTGTTGTCGGTCAGTTCAGTCCTCCTGCCCATGAGCTGCCACTGCTGGAGGTCCTCCGCACAGTTTCAACTCTCAGTGCTCCTTTTTGCCATCGTTAAGCCTCCATATGCTCTCCTGCTCTCCCCTCCCCTCTAACCACTCCAGCCCTGCCCACGTGATGCCGCTGCTGGAGGTGGTTCGCACGGACAAGGCCTCCCCGCAGGCCATCCTGGATCTCATCACCCTGGGCAAGACCATCAAGAAGACGCCAGTGGTGGTGGGCAGCTGCACGGGCTCTTCGAATGAACTAACCAGTCTATATCTTTTTCTGTTCTCCTACTCTCCCCCTCTCACGCCGACCCCGCGCAGCCCTGCGCACGTGATGCCGCTGCTAGAGGTGGTTCGCACAGACAAAACTTCCCCGCAGGCCATCCTTGACCTCATCACTCTGGGGAAGAACATCAAGAAGACGCCCGTGGTGGTGGGCAACTGCACAGGATTTGCTGTCAACCGTGTCTTCTTCCCCTACACCATGGCCGCCTGCCTGCTCGTGGACCTGGGGGTAGACCTGTACCGGATTGATCGGGTCATCAAGGCCTTCGGCATGCCCATGGGACCCTTCAGGTGATTCCGCCCCTTCCTCCCTTGGTGTTCCGTATCTGTAAGGCTGTAACCAGTAAGGCAGTCAACCGCGTGTTCTTCCGCTACACCATGGCGGCCTGCCTGCCTGCTCGTGGACTTACGGGTGGACCTCTACCGGATTGACCGGGTCATCAAGGCTTTCGGCATGCCCATGGGACCGTTCAGGTGACCAAGCCTTGCCTTTGAATCCGTGTTTGCATTCGCATTCCCTGTCAGCTATTGGCTTACATCGAGATTATGTTGTTTCTCATCCCAACCTGAGTGCTCCCTGTTATGGTATTGTTATGGCGTTTGCGACCAATGGTGCTCTGTCACAGGCTGGCTGATCTGGTGGGAATGCAAGTGGGGCAGGCAGTGGGGACGCAGTTCGTCACTGCCTTCCCTGAGCGGGCCTACAAGGCTGCACTCATCCCGCTCCTGGTTGAGGCCAAACGTTTTGGTAAGGCTCCCTGCACACCTGGTTCGCAAGCCTTTCTTCGTTTTGCAAGCTTCAGGACTCCATGCACGGTTATTCTCTCAGCTGTCTTTTGCCGTTCATTGTGCCACTGCCACAGGTTGTTCGTTCTTTCTGATCTTGGTCAGCCCAAAGTAGAGCTTGTTTTGGTTTGTTTTGTGTTCTGTTTTGTTTTGTTTTGTTTTGTTTTGTTTTTGTTTGTTTGTTGTTTGTTTGTTTGTTTGTTTCCCATCATCTCGTTCCTGCATGAGCAGGGGAGAAGTCAGGCAAGGGCTTCTATCTCTACGACAGCAACAGGCGGCAGCGCCCGGACCCGGCGATCAAGGAGTTTGTGGAGCAGGGCAGGGAAGTACAACAACATCAAGGCGGGCGGCCAAGCCCGTGGCAGTATCTGACAGGGACATCGTGGAGATGATCTTCTTCCCCGTGGTGAACGAGGCGTGCCGTGTGCTGGACGAGGGCATCGTGGTGCGCGCTTCGGATCTCGACATTGCTACGGTCATGTCCATGGGCTTCCCCCCCTACCGGTGAGTGTGTGGTGACATTTCTTCCCTTCCTAGTGGTCAGTGAGAGACTGGCTCTCCTCCCTACAGGTGGTTGGACGAGTGTAGATATTCCCTCCCTTCGTCTTGGTGAGTGTGTAGGGCTGTACTGTTGTTGTAGGCATGCACCCCGATTCATTGTTTTGTGCATCCCATGGTTTCTGCTACGAACCCCATTTTCCCAGTGGTGCTTTGTTATGTTTGAGGTTCGATCCTGCAGTGCTCGTCTATATGCTGTCATGCTCAGCTTTTGTAATATTATTTTTCCTCCTATTGTTATTGTTCTTGCCCTTTCTGGCTTCCAGGGGTGGCCTGGTCTTCTGGGCTGATCTGGTTGGGGCAAAGTACATTGCGGATCGCCTCACCACATGATCACAGGCCTACGGGAGGCTTCTTCAAGCCTTGCAACTACTTGCTTGAGCGAGCAGCTCGAGGCGGCAAGCTGGTGAGTGAAAACAGTCGCTGCATTGTTGGATTCATTGATGAAAGTCCTTATTTGTGATTTTCTTTCCTTTTTTCTTTGTCTTCTTTCTTTGCACTTTTATGGCGTATGGTTGGAATCATTATTGCGCCTGGTTTCTGCATCTTGCAGGGAGCAACCGAAGGGAGCGTCTTCAATGGCTAAGCTTTAAGTAATATGTTACAGGATGGTGGGCAAGCTATGTAGATGCTGCTGCTAGTGACTGATTGTTCAATGCTGATTGTATGCTCATTGTCCTCTGGTGTAGATTGGAGCTGAATAAGGTGATATACGTGGGTCAACGAAGGATGTACCTGGTGGAATTGTATGCTCTACAAATTCTCAGCATTGTAGAATAAATTCCTTGTTTAGGTGAAGGTTCACAAATCTGATCTGAGTGGAAAGGTGGTCGACTGACAGCATAATTCTTGTCGCTGACGGCCATACGAGTTTCGCAGCCGTCATGTGCGATTACTGTCCCACTATATGTCATCAGCGAACTGTCAACGAGTTCAATAGCACAAGAAAGAGTATCCAGCCCAGTCCCAAGGATTCATGTTGTCAGAAGTTGTGGTTCAGAAGTGTAACAAATGTACTTTTCTAGACGGTCCAGTACGTTACAGTGTGGTGATTCGCGTCTTCCACTTGCACAGCCCCCCCCAACCAAACCCAGGGCAGAACTTGCAGTCAATGGAAGCAGGCAAGCGTCCAGCCAATCGCGAAGTGGAAGGAGGCTCGCATCATGTGAATGTGTGGCTTGGTTGGTTGGTAGTGGTGAAGTGAAGAGAGAGGGGGAGGGGACAAGAAGCTTTTCCTACCTCTTCTCTTCTCCGTACCGAACCAGAACAGCAGAGTACACGTATGCTCTCTTCTCAGCCATAGGTCTTTCAGAAATAGTTTCCCCTCTTTTACGACTGGCCCCAGTGTTCCTCTTGTTGGTGTCGTAGACGCTGTTTGGGAAGGCATTATTCAGCAGTAGCAAAGAAACAGGCTGTTAGGGTTTCGGTTTGTAGGAAGTATCCTTGCTGACCTTACCCGTTTTACCCTTGGCACCACTTCTACTGTCCACTGTCTCGTGGCAAACTTGGTTACACTGCAAGGACGTTTTTGCAGTTGCGACTTCCCATACAGACGATTGATAGGATTCGAATGTTGTCGAGATTCGTTGTTAATTAGACTTCTTCCCCTTTCGCTCCATTAGGGTTAGCAGCAGCAGCATCAGCATGGCTCACTTCCAGGACCCGTGGGTCAGAGAGTTCGAGGATGCCTCCAGGATGGCGGATGACGTGGCAGGACTCATTCAGGAAAGAAACGACGCGATAAAATCTAAAGGAGATCCATCGCGCCTCGTCGCTGCAGCTCGCCGAAAGATCGCTATGCTTATGGCGAAATCGGACCGTCTAGAAACGGGACTTCGAGCTGCAGCGGAGAAATCGCAACTGTAAGTTTATTGGAAGAGGTATTACGTGACAGGTTATTTTTCTTGTAGGACCGGGCGAGCAGCAGTTTTTGGCATTGAAAGACATAGCAGAAGATTGATGATAGTGACAGTCGACGCACGCGCGTGGTTGAATTGACAAGCTGCTAGCGGTCTGTCATAGTGGAAACCGTTCTTGTCATAGTGAAACCGCTTCTTCCGCAGATTCTGCGGCTTGGTGATTCCTCCGAGACACACGGCGTGAGTTCCGACTTTCGTTAGTCTTAGCTGCTCTCTCTGTTTCTCCCTTTCTCTCGCTCTCTCTCTCCCCCAGCAACTCCACGGAAATTCGGCGGCGGGAAGACCTGCTTCTCGCTCTCCGCTTCAAGGCGAAGGAGATGGCAGCCGTGCTCACCTCCGCGCAATCAGCGGCTAACAGGTTCGTCGTCGCCTTGATCTAACCTGAAGATGCGTATTGCCCCCCTTTTCCTCCCCCCCTCCCCCCTTCTCCTCCCCCCCTTCCCCTTCTCCTCCCCCCTTCCCCCTTCTCCTCCCCCACTTCCCCCTTCTCCTCCCCCACTTCGCCCTTCTCCCCCCCCTCTTCCCCCTTCTCCTCCCCCGCTCCCGCCTTCTCCTCCAGCCCCCTCCTCCCCTCCCTTTTTTGTATTTCTGAGTTTTATTCTCTGCCATGACTTGCGAATTTCGGTAGCATGAGAAGCGGGGTTAAATTTCTTGCTCGTGTCACGTCCGCCTGTGTCTTGTCCTGCCTCTGTCGCGTGCTGCCTTTTATCTCTTTAGTTTTTGCCAGTCAGTCGTGCACAGGTCACAGAGGCAGCTGCCTGACAGGCCAGCTGATGACAGGGACGAACCCTCCTTTTCTTTCCCTCTTTTCCTTTCCTGTGCGGGTTGGCCTGGCTAGGCTGTGACAGGCTAGGCTATGACCGGCTAGGCTGTGACAGGCTAGGCTGTGACCGGCTAGGCTGTGAGGCTAGGCTGTGACAGGCTAGGCTCTGACAGGCGAGCGTTGTTGACAGACACATACCCTCCGTTTCTTCCCCTCTTTCCCCACCGTGCAGGTCAGCCCTGCTGGGCCGTGACGGGCGGTCGCTGGTGGCGGTGGAGACGGAGAGAACAGCCTCGCGAGACAACAAGGGGCTCGTGGCTCTGCAGCAAGAGATCATGCAAGGCATGTTGCCGAAGACTTGCCGTCATGTCGTCAGTTTTTTTCCAATCTCCTAGCCAAGGTGCTACTTCCTGGCTCGTGTCTCGATTGCATCCAGTCACGTGAAGCCTCCTTAGAGTCAACGGGAGTGGCCACTTTCTTTTTGTTAAAAGAACCTTCTCTATTTTTCATTATTCACTTGCTGTTTGGAGCAGAGCAAGACTCGGAGCTGGAGGAGCTGGAGTCCACGGTGGCAACCACCAAGCACATAGCGCTCACCATTAACGGCGAGCTGGACCTGCATCGACATCTGCTGGTATGTGCTTTGTGCTTGCCGATAGTGTAATGAGATGTCTCGTCACGAGCGGTGGCAACCACCAAGCACATAGCGCTCACAATTAACGGCGAGCTGGACCTGCATCGACACCTGCTGGCATGTGCTTTCTCTTTACATTGTCGTCTCGTTGCTACCATTCGCACTGTATGACTGACGCATCACCGTGATACCGTTGTGAGCATTTAAGTGAGCCTTTGCTGCAGCAGAATCAGCTATGCTGACTTGTTGCGGTTCTATTGGCTGAAGCTGTGGCTGCACTTTCAATGACTGAAGCCTTTTCCACGTGTTTGTGTTTGAAATGGCTTTGCTGCCGGTGCACGTGTGCAGGATGATTTGGATGACAACATTCAGTCAACAAATGCTCGTGTACAGGTGGGCTGCTCGTTTTGCTTCTATCACACCCTCTACCCTCCTGGTCCCTCTTCCTATCTTTCTCTTCTTTCCCTCCCTTCCTCCTTCCCTTGTCGTTTGACGCTTTTGCGGCTTTCCTTTTCTCTCTTCCACAATTCAGTTAAAGACTGGGACACATATGTCGTGTTTCAATGCCACACTCTCTCCCTGATTGACACTCTACAGCTGGCTAAGAAGAAGATGTCAATATTCATGCGCCGATCGGACAACACATGCAACATGCTGCTCGTCATGCTAGTAGCTGCAGGGCTGGTATTCGTTGCACTTGTAGTGTATTCGATTCTCAAGATTGTTTTGTGACATCAGATTACAATGCAGACACATTGTATTTCTGAGTCCTGTACAGCTGATTATGCTCTGCCATTGCTAAAAATAAAGAAATGGACTCAGATGCTGTGGTCTGGTCAGTGCTATTTAACCAGAATTTTATCTTCTGCTGTGCAGTGAACAACCGTGCTATTTGCCCCGTCCGTCTCGTGTGCCTCGGTCAACCGTTTCTTCTTGTTTCCCGTGGCATGTATGTGGACGAAATCAACAACTCTGCCACGTCGCTAATCTGTAATTTGCAAAATCGAAATGCCGGTTGTATCCTAACTTTCAGCTGCCTGTACAGTAAAAGATTCTCTCCCTGCGACAGCGGAAGGAGTAGTCTCGAGGTTTATTGCGGAAAATAGTGACAGGAGCATCACGGAAGAAAGTTGGGGGAAGTGGGAAGAGAAAAGGAAAAGGAATTATGGAGGGAAGGAACACACGCGGTAGGAAAGCTGAGCGGGTTTGATTGGTGGAGGAAGTCAATGGAACTCGTCGTCTACTGTACATGAACCTGTACCGTGGAAAGGGAAGCTTTCACGGAGCAGGAACTTGGTACGCCTAGACCTCGCCAACTTCACTAGGGCCAATTTCACCCCCCTGTGTAAACTTTTATGGTTTACCCGATGCCGAAGAGTTGTTTCAAAGACATTTGTTTTTAAAGGGGGAACTAATGGTAGTATATGCGCGCTCATATTGGTTGTTGGGCAACCCTTTATCGCCTAAATATATGGTCGTGAATTATATGACCGTGCGTGATTGGACGCGCATTGCCAAAAAGGGCAAGAAGCATATAATCGACCAATCGTGCGCGGTCAATAATATGTTCGTGCATTTATGCTCTGGCGTTGCAGTTTATGATCGCTGATGTAATTGCCCGCGCGCTCATTGGTCGCGCATTGGGCCGAAAATGACCGCGCATCTACTGTTGTGCGAACGAGGAATTTCGGGGGTACGAACCCTTGTAGGGTTATGTGCCAGGGAAAAAAAAACACCTCGAAAATGCCCTGGCATGGCCACTCGAGCAATTATCACGGAATTGGATGGCCACTCGAGCAATTCGGGGACACGTGGGCAAGAGCGAATCACCAAACAAGGCACTGGAGCAATTCTCTCCTGTACCGCACTTTAACAGTTCGTTCAATTGCGCTCCGCTTTGCAGTGTGCTGCACTCGTCGCTCCAGCCCCTCATTCCTATCACATCACATCGCATGTCCTCGCGGGTGTCAATAACTCTCTCCTTATAATTGCGTCTTCCTACTGGTCGCATCTCATCAGCTGGTCCATTCTCTTGGCCACAGCTCCACTCTCCCGATCACAGGCTACGTGGAACCCTAAATTATTCATACAGCCTTTCACGCACACGATCTTCCTGGTCTCTCGTTATAACCTAATTCAACGACATCTAGATTCGTTTGCTTTAATCATATCAATATTATAGTAAAATGGCGAACGCAGCGGCTGAGTGTGAGGGCGTGCCGATAACTCTCCCCAATGCCGCCCATAATCGCCAGAAGCTTCACAACTCCTTCCATCCGCAAGTCGCGGCCAGCCCGCAAGTCATAGGTTTCACCCCGCGCTTCGAGGTCGGCGCGCAGCTCGGTGAAGGCTCCTACGGCGTCGTTAACGTTTGTCACGAGAAAGCCGTGTTGACACGTCAGCTGTCACGGCAACCTAGCTACGGCGCAAGCAGGCTGCATCTTCATCCGGGCGCCGCCGCCGCCGTCGCCGCAGTTGATGGAACTGCCGCGGCTGCCGGAAACGGCGCCGCGAAGGGCGCCGCGGATGGCGGAGGAGGCGGCGACAGCGACGAGGAGAACGGGGTCGAGCGACCGGAGATTGTGGCGAGCGTGGAGCGGGTTGAAGCGACCGAGGCGGCGCTTCTTGCGGCGCGAATCGCGGCGGAAGACGTGGCGGGAGACGCGGAAGGGAAACAACCACCACTTCCGGCGAAGACCGCGCCGGAACCGCCAGCCGCGGGAAAGATGTACGCGTGTAAGACGGTGGATAAGATTCTCAACGTGGAAGGCGGCGCGGCGACTCAGAAGCGGTTGTCTGCTCGCGATATAGAGGTGCGCGTTAGCGCGCTCAAGCACGAGATTAAGGTGCTCAAACACGTGGGTTATCATCCGAACATTGTGAAAGTTGTCGGAGTGTACAATAACGAGAAACGGTTGCGACTCGTTATGGAGCTGTGCGACGCGGGAGATCTGCTGGGGCTTCTAACGAATCCTCCCAAGAAACCGCAGGCGGAAGTTAATAACGGGGATAACGGTGCGAGTAAAGAGGGTGATTCTAACAAAGGAGCAGCAGGCAACGAGACCAAGCCTGAAGAGACCCGAGGGAAACCTTTCACCAAGATTTCGCAATTTTTCAAAGGGCTGGCCAAGGGGACTACCGACCCAAAAACGGGGCTAACAGCAGGGGCTGCTAAGAACGGGGACAACAGCAGCAGCAGTGGCAGTGCACAGCCCGAAAAAATGCTACAAACGGGGCTGTCGGAACGGCAGACGGCTCTGATGTTCCGGCAGCTGGTAAAGGCTGTGGAGCACTGCCACTCGCGGCAGGTGATTCACCGTGACATCAAACTGGAAAACGTTCTGCTCAACCACTGCTGTTGCTGCAAATGCAAGCCTGCTGGCTCAGACGGAGGAGCACAGGAGAATGGAAACCAGCAGCAGCAGCAGCAAGGCGAGCCGTCTACCTGTTCGGGTTACGTCGTTAAGCTCGCGGATTTCGGCCTGGCGAAGCTGCTGCAGCCAACACAAGCCATGGCGAACGGCAACAAGGGCAGTCAGCTGTACAAGGCACCTGAGGTGGCGCAGAGCCGGTGGTATACCACCCAGGCGGACATGTGGTCTCTCGGCGTGGTGCTGTACGCTTTGCTAAGTGCGAGGTTTCCGCCGAGGGATGCCCAGGGGATGGTGGCGTGGGAAGCGGTTTCGGATCAGAGGTTGTTGTTTAAAGGGGGGAGCTGGAAGGAGGTGAGTGAGGAGGCGAAGGCGCTAGTGGGTGTGCTGCTGTCTTGGGATCCAAAGGGGAGGTTGGATTGTGGCGAGGTGTTCAATCACCCATGGCTGGTGCAGCACTGCAGATGAGAAAGAGGAGAGGAGCGAGGGGAGATTGGTTGGAGTGGGAAGGAGCAGCGGCTGTATTGTGGCGAGGTGTTTAACCACCCGTGGCTCGCGCAGCACTGTCGATGAGGGGGGAGAGGATGAGGGATGAGGCAATGTGGAGGAGAGAATGATGCAACAGGTGTAGAGGGTTAGATAGGCAGCTGCCTCACTTCACTTCATTTGCCTGCTGTGTCGTCTCTTCCTTCTCCCTGGAACCTTGAACAATCAGTACTGTGGTGAGTGCTGCAAATAGCACTTGCCTTTCTTGATTTATACCTGATGTTTTTATTAATTTTGAAGTGCACTGCATTACCGAACAAGTATGCTAGTAGTGTGACATAAACGACCCCGCTATACAATGAATAAATCCACCATGGGTGATGGTCTAGATTGAGAACAGGCCAGTGTTCACTGCATGCAGCCTGGTTGGGGAAGAGTAGAGACAGCTGGAGTGGGGGGGGCTGAGTCAGGAAAGAGACAGGAGTGAGCATTGCATTGCCAGTACACTGCAGAATTCTCAAGAGCTGGACTGGGGGGTTGCTAGCTTTGCCGAAGGTCTGCTTATGTGCTGCACAACGGTAGAGGCTTGGAGCAGACAGGGAGGACATGGAGGAACAGATGGAGCCGCCGTAGGGTGCAGCAGTCAGAGGGCTGCGGGGTGGGGTCAGCGACATTGAGATTTCTCAAAAACCAGCTTGGAGCAGACGAGGAGGACATGGAGAATCAGATGGAGCCGCAGAGTGCAGCAGGCAGAGGGCTGGGGGGGTGCTGGGGCCGGCACTTTTTAGGCGCCTTTTTAGACGGAAGTAGCCAGACGGAAGCAGCACGGGAGGATCAGGCGGGCTCTATGACGAGACTCCAGAGCCCCGTGAAGCTTAGCCTTGAGAATCGATTGCCTTGCGAGGGTATTGGGAGTTGAGAGTCTTAAAAGCAGCAGCAACGGTGGTTCAGACAGGCTCCGTGACGAGACGAGACACCAGAGCCATGTCTATTTTGTAGGAACCTTAAAATTCAGAGCGCCAGCTTGAGAATCATAAGATTGAGACTCCACAGCCTTGCGAAGCTGCACTTGAGCATCAGGTGTGGGGAGTGGGGAGTGACGGGCAGGGAGTGGGGGAGTAGGGAAAAGAAGTGGGAAAAATGCTTGTTTTGGGGGACTCGCAAATAGCTTAGGGAAGGTGGAGAGAAAGTGGAGAGTGCGGAGAGAGAGGAGGCACACAAACGTACACTTACCTCTTCAAATACTCCTCTTTGAGTTCTCGCTAGTTAATTTGTCAAGCTTTCGCCCCAAGAGCTCTGAGAAGCTCAGCCTGAGCTTCGGGGCAGAAGGCAGATGCGCTGCGGCGAGCACAGGGCAGGCAGAAGCGCTGCGAGAAGAAGAAGCTGCAGGCAGGCGAGCAGCACACAGGGGCGCGGCAGAGGGGAGAGAGGAGAGAGAGGAGGGAGAGGAGAGAGAGGAGGGAGAGGAAAGAGAGGAGAGAGAGGAGAAAGGGGACAGAGGAGGCAGACTTTCTCTTACCTCTTTGAATACCCGCTCCTTTATTCGTCAAGCTTTCGTGCCAAGCGCTTTGAGCAGCTCTGCCTGAGCCTCGGGGCAGAAGGCAGACGCGTTGCGGCGAGCGCAGGGCAGGCAGAAGCGCTGCGAGAAGAAGAAGCTGCAGGCAGGCGAGCAGCACACGGAGGCGCGGCAGATGGAGCAGGCAGATCCGAGGAAGAACGCGCGACTTGGATGGGACGAGCCACACCCGAATGGATCCCGGCAGATGTAGCCGTCCTCGAGAAACCTGGCGGGGGTATCACCAATGATCATTACCAGGAACGGACATTGAGCCAGAGGCAGAGGCGGAGTCAGGAAATAAGACAGGAACAAACATTGAGCCGCACTCGAATGGATCCCGGCAGATGTAGCCGTCCTCGAGGAACCTGGTGTCACCGGGATGAGTATCACCACACCAGGAACGGAGGTTCGTACCAAGCCAAGAATGAAGGTTAGGATTTAGGACATAAAGCAGGCAGATGTAGCCGTCCTCGAGGAACCTGGTATCAGCAGGAAAGGGCATCACCGGGAACGGAAGTTACAAGTAAGCAGCGCACGCATTGAGAACACTTACGCGATCTGCGGTGCGAATGGCGGCCGCCGGCCCAGGTAGTCGTAACGCGCTTCGAGTTTGCACAGCGTGCACGTGAAGATGGTTTCGCGGGACTTTTCGACCGTCGTTCGGTCCACATCAGAAGATTCCATGATCGCAGTCCGTACAAAGAAACGGGACCCGTGCGAAGAGGCGGAGCGGGAACCAAACGAAGAACAAAAGCAGCTGCAATGAGCACTCGTTCACATCGAGATGCTCCAACTGGGTCTTGCGAGGATCGCTTTCTCCAAATCCCTATCTACCACGACCAAGTCGATCGCCATGGCGTCATCCGCTCTCTCCAACGCTCACGCGTGTCCGAGCATTTCCGCTCCATAACGAGATTGAAAAAAACAAGCAGAAGCTAAGGTCCTTGTACACGTTTCCAGCAAAATCGTTAACCCCTTTAAACAAGATTTGATGATTTGCTCATGTGTAAAGTTTGTTTCAGAACTCGACTCTTATTAGAACAGTTCATTCAGATACGCAGCTCCGCTATCGCCACTAGATTTGGGATGTTTTTTTCACTAAATTCACTAGCTTCGGCAAGCTGGCAACAGAAATGAGCTTCTTTGCCACGCTGGAAGTCAAGCCGCTCATCAAAATTCCATTCACGCTACCCAGGGCAGGCATCACGCTATGATTGGCTAATGGCCCATTGACTGTCTCGTCAGCAAAGCCAGCACTTTCAGTTCTTCCAAATAGATTTGTAACCGTACGTGAGAGCTTTGAAAACAACTGAACCGCGCAAATCACAATCACACAAGACCCGCAAATTTTGCTACTCTGTGCTGTACAAACCGAGCCGTGATGCTGTCCCGTTGAGTGGAGCACGGCAGCAGCCAGGGCACTGGGGGCCAAGACACAATCCTGCCCAACCATGGCTCGTTCTGGGCCACGGGGCAGAACGAAAGCAAAGAACTCAACTGACGTCGTGCCGCGTCTCTTGTTTCATTTCAAATTCCTCCAACGCTCTCTGCTTCCACCAACACCCGTCTCACACTTGTCAAGTTGGAAACAGACACTAGGTTTCCACTCCCACGGCTTCGAGTTCTTTCCAGTTCCTATTGACGAAACTCGTCTCGTCTTCGCCGACGTGGATTCCATATCGCGCCCTACCTGCTATCATCGTCCCTGATGGTTCTTTCACGATCCTGTCTCAACTCGAAATAGCTTTTCCGTAGATTCTTTTCTGCTATGCGGAAACGAACACCGGAGCTCTGCTTTCGTCATTGCTTCTCAAGCGCATTTCTTGGTCTTGAAGCTGTTCTGCCAGAACAGACTATCGCCAGTCCTACGTAGCGTTGCAATAGATTCGACGGAGAAAACAAGGGCGGTAAAATTCTACTAATTATTGTTTCGCAATAGATGTAATATCGAACGTCTCTAGGCTTCATCAAACATGGCGGCACCTGGAGCGATAATCATTACTAGAGCTCTTCTGCTCTCCACCGCACTCCTTTCCACGATTACCACTGGCGATACTACTATTACCAGCACCTTTGGTCGTTCGAATTCGATTCCTAGTACCAGCTACGTTGAGATATTTTCAAAGGCCTTCTCTAGACGTTTTCCTTACGGAGCCAGCGGCAGCGGAACACCTGATCTCCCTCTCGGTTCGTCACCCGTCCCGACAGCTATAGTAACTGACACCGCTGCAATAACACGTCCTAAATCGAATAAAATCGGATATCGTCTTCCGCATCGCATGGCTGGCGCTCGAATCAGAATCACAGACAACCCGCAAGCAGAAAATCCTCAAGATTTTGTCGAAAAACACCCCACTTCAGCCAGCAAAGACGAGCCGCCAACTTCCAAGTTAACTTTGCCTCGACCTACTCCGCATGCACCACTTCCGCCACCGATGACGCTGTTGGGAGGTCCGCGCAGGGGTTACGTGCCTGTTAGGAGGCGGAATCCCAGCGGCGGTCTCCAATCGAGTCGCCAGATTAGCCCGAGTGACGGCACCCGCCACCGTCAACTGCGCGATCGCGACAGGCAGGCTGAGGAGGAGGATGGCGAGGCTGGCATGACCGAAGCTGGAGTGACCGAGGCTGGGCAATCCAAAACAAGCCCCGACCTGTACTATAACGGAGGGCCTGTTATCGCGGATCCGGTCGTCTACCTCATCTACTACGGCACGTGGCCTGAGAATTCCGGAGCTGCCATTATCGATAATTTCGTGCAGTCGCTGGGAGGGAACGCGAGCAGGCAGGGAGGGCCGAGGGGTGAGAGCAGCGTGAGCGGCTGGTGGGCGATCACCACGCATTACTTTATGACACGGGCTGACCGCAAGCTGGCGTACGTCACTCCTAAGGTGGGTGACTTCTTGTGACTCCTAAGGAGGTGGGGAAGAGGGTACCTTCTCCCCCCCATTCTCCCCTCCTTCCCCCTTTACTTTCCCTCAACCCCATGCATGTCTTCGTGCAATTCCCATCTGTCAGCAGCACCATGCGTCGCCCTCGACATCCATACTCCATTCCTAGCTCATCCCGATTTCATTTCCCTCCTCCCCTCCATCCATACCCGTCTTTCCCTCCATCCATCCCGTTTCCTCCCTCCGAACCACTCTGCAGGTTCGGTTTGGAGGTTCGGTAGTGGATCAGGGCTCCATCGGCCATTCCTTCTCCGACACCGAGATTGCCAGGAGTGAGTCGTGTTGACTTCTATCTAAGTCGAAGCATTGAGAAAGCTTGGAGTGTGTTGCCGATCAGCCCTCCTCTGCCAACGCCTGTTTTCCCTCCGCTCTGCCTTTCCTCCTCCCCTCTGCATTCCTCCTCCGCTCTGCCTTCCCTCCACCGCTCTGCCTTCCCTGCTCGTCCTGCTGCAGACTCCACATCAAGCACCAAGAACGCTTGAAGAGTGTTGCCGATCAGCCCTCCTCTGACAACGCCCTGTTTTCCCTCCGTCCTGCCTTCCCTCCTCCGCTCTCCCTTCCTTCCTCGTCCTGCTGCAGACTCCGCATCAAAATCACCACATTCCCTGCGTCCCCTCCGGCCCAAGTGCCTTCGCCCCTCCATTTCAGTCCCCCCCCCCCCGTCGTTACCATAGTTTTTCCCCATCGTCTCCTCCCCTCCTCTCCTCCCCCGTCTTCCTCTGGTCGTTAACCGCAATGTGGGCACGGCACGACCGACCAACCGGCTGCCGCACAACCCAATCGCTGCCACCAGAGACCCAATCGAAGGAGAAGGGTATGCGATTGGGTAGTACAGCTCCAGAGCTTCAAAACCTTCCCCTTCGTCTTCCCGACCCCGTTCCCCCGTCCCCCTTTCCCCCGCACTCCAGTTGTCGATCGCAACGTGGGCAAGGCCAACTGTCTGCCGTCCGATCCAAGGGGGGCCTACATCGTGCTCACGAGTGTTGACGTGCCCTCAACTTCACATGCCTTCTCACCCCCAACCTCCAGTTGTAGACCACAACGTGGGCAAGGCCAACAGATTGCAGTCCTCGTGTCTCCTCTGCTCGCCTCCGCATGCCCTGCCTTCACTCGTTTCCCGGTCTCTCTTCTTCCCCTTCCCTCCCCCTCCCCCACCCCCCCCAACCTCCAGTTGTCGATCGCAACGTGGGCAAGGCCAACCGGCTGCCGTCCGATCCGAACGGGATCTACATCGTGGTCACGAGTGCTGACGTGGATGTGTGGGAGTTCAGCCGCTGCAGCTATTGCGGGTGGCATGCACAGATGATGGACATGCGCACTGGCAGCCCCATAGTGTATGCATTTGTGGGGCACCACTCGCTGTGCTGCCAGTACAGCAAGTAAGTGTACCATTGCACTGTGCTCGTATTGCCAGTGAGTCACCACTCGCTGTGTGGCACCATTCCCTGTCTTGACAGTGCGGCTTATAAAGAGGACAGATGATGGGCATGCACACGGGCAGCCCCGTAGCATGCGCGCTCGCCGGCCACCACTCCTTCTGCTGTCCGTGCATGCAGCTCCTCCCCCAACGGGCTGCCAGCCATTGGGTTTTGAGACGTCTAAGAACTCAAAACTTTTGAGACGACTCAGACCTCAAAACTTGAGATGTCTCAGAACTGCCCGTTCATTCAGCTCCTCCCCCAACGGGCTGCCAGCCAGCCAGCCATGGACAGCATGGCGTGCAGAACAGCATCGGAACACCATGGTGATAGTTGCAAACCTTTTGAGTCGACTCAAAAGTGGGCTTCCCAAATATTGGTGGTCCCAAATATCGGGTAACACCATGGTGATAGTTGTGAACCCGTGGGCTTCCCAACTATCACCACTAAAGCTGCTGATGCTGACCCTTTCCTTTCCTCCCTGCCCACCACCATGCTCCTCCCCCTCCACCCCCATTCCCGCCTGGCAGCTCCTCCTTCAACGGGCTACCAGCCATAGACAGCATGGCGAGCACCATCGCTCATGAAATCACTGAAGCTGCTGACTGGGTGACGCCTCCTGCCTGCTAGACCCCCCTGCCCACTCCCATGTCCTCCTCCCTCCCACCTCCCATCCTCCACTTGCAGCTCCTCGGGCTACCAGCCATATACAGCATGGCGAGCACTATCGCCCACGAGATTACAGAGGTCGCCACCGACCCAGACATGGGTTCTCCCAACCACTGCCACTAAAACTACTTCCCATCCCGCCACCCCGCCCATCTCCCCATTCCCATTGGCAGCTCCTCCCCCAACGGACTACCAGCCATAGACAGCATGGTGAGCACCATTGCCCACGAAATCACCGAGGCTGCTGCTGACCCCTCCTGCCTGCTTAACCCTCGCATTTCCCTGCCACCCCCCTGTCCCTCAAATCCCACCCCATCCCACCCTGGCCGCTCCTCCCCTACCGGGCTGCCAGCCATAGACAGCATGGTGAGCACCATCGCCCATGAGACGACAGAGGCCACCACCGAGTACACTGGGCTGGGCTCTCCCCGCGACCACCACCACTGAACCTCTACCCATTTCCTTCCCCGTTCCCCATCCCCATCACCCTGGCAGCTCCTCCCCCAACGGCATGCCAGCAATAGACAGCATGGTGAGCACCATCGCCCACGAGATCACTGAAGCCACCACCGATCCGGACATTTCCTCGGGCTGGTTCGACGCTTCCGGGCAGGAAAACTCCGACAAGTGCGGCTCCTTCTACGGGCAGCCGGAAGAAATAAAACGCGCCAGCGGCCCCAGCAGCAGCACCAGCGGCGGCAGCAGCAGTGGTACCAGCAGCAGCAGCGGTAGCACAACCAGCAGCAGCAGCCGCCACAGGGAGAACGCGTTTTTCAAATCCAACTTTGCAGCCCCTCAGAGCGATGAGTACGAGTACGAGTATAACATGGTTGGTAACCACGGCATGCGTTACATGGTGGAGGGCAACTGGGATATACTCACACGCATGTGCCAGATCCAAGGAAAGCCTCACGACCCTAGGTCCACCGAACCTGAACGGCTGGCTCCGAACCAGGGCTTGGCTCCGAACCAGGATTTGGTTGGAGGTTCGACAGAAGGCGGATGGAGAGCGTCGTTTTTAAGTGATTTCGCCGCTACAGGTTCCGCAGCCCTTAGTTCTGCTGCTCCAGGCTCGGAATATATTGTCATCCCTCCTGACGATGGCGACAGCATCGGATCCCTGCCCCCTCCCAGCTCTGCCGCCCCAAGCTCAGCCGCCCCAAGCTCTGCTGCCCCAAGCTCTGCCGCTCCAAGCTCCGCTGCTCCAAGCTCTGCTGCCCCAAGCTCTGCCGCCCCAAGCTCCGCTGCTCCAAGCTCTGCCGCCCCGAGCTCTGCCGCCCCAAGCTCTGCTGCCCCTAGTTCGGAGTATGGCCCAGGTTCGGAATATGCCCCAGGCTCGGAGTATGGCCCAGGTTCGGAGTACGCCCCAGGCTCGGAGTATGTGTACTACCCACCTGGATCTGAAGGCGAGATTGGCTCATTGGCTTCTCCCAGCTACGCCGCCCCTAGTTCCGCCGCCCCTAGTTCCGCTGCCCCTAGTTCCGCCACCCCTAGTTTTGCCGCCCCTAGTTCTGCCGCCCCTAGTTCTGCAGCCCCTAGTTCCGCCGTCCCTAGTTTCGCCGCCCCTAGTTCTGCCGCCCCTAGTTCTGCCGCCCCTAGTATCTCCGCCCCTAGTTCCGCCGCCCCTAGTTCCGCCGCCCCTAGTTCCGCTGCCCCTAGTTCCGCCGCCCCTAGTTCTGCCACCCCTAGTTCCGCCGCCCCTAGTTCCGCCGTCCCTAGTTCTGCAGCCCCTAGTTTCGCCGCTCCTAGTTTCGCCGCCCCAAGTTCCGCCGCTCCTAGCTCCGCCGCCCCTAGTTCCGCGGCCCCTAGTTCCGCCGCCCCTAGTTCCGCGGCCCCTAGTTCCGCGGCCCCTAGTTCCGCCGCCCCTAGTTCTGCCGCACCTAGTTCTGCTCTTCCAAGCTCTTCCCCTCCCAGCAATGCTGCCCCCAGTTCTGCTGCTCCCAGTTCAAACAGGGCACCTGGCTCGGAAAATGCACCAGGCTCGGAAGTTGCACCGGGTTCAGATGCAGCACCTGGCTCGGAAACAGCGCAAGGTTCGGAATTGGCCCCTGGTTCGGAAGCAGCTCCTAATTCGCAGGTTGCTCCAGGTTCGAACGGTGCTCCGGGATCAACTAATGCACCAGCCTCAGAAAATGCTCCAGGCTCTGAAAATGCTCCAGGCTCGGAAAATGCTCCAGGCTCGGAAGAGGCTCCAGGCTCGGAAGAGGCTCCAGGCTCGGAATATGCTCCAGGCTCAGAAGATGCTCCAGGCTCGGAGAACGCTCCAGGTTCAGAAAATGCTCCAGTCTCGGAAGAAGCTCCGGGTTCAGAGAATGCTCCAGGCTCGGAAGAAGCTCCAGGCTCAGAGAATGCTCCAGGCTCGGAAGAGTCTCCAGGCTCGGAAGGATCTCCAGGTTCAGAGAATGCTCCAGGCTCAGAAGATGCTCCAGGTTCAGAGAAAGCTCCAGGCTCAGAAGATGCTCCAGGTTCAGAGAATGCTCCAGGCTCAGAAGATGCTCCAGGTTCAGAGAATGCCCCAGGCTCAGAAGAAGCTCCAGGTTCAGAAAATGCTCCAGGCTCGGAAGATGCTCCAGGTTCGGAGTACGCTCCAGGCTCGGAATATGCTCCAGGTTCGGAGTACACTCCAGGCTCAGAAGATGACCCTTATGCTCCAGGGTCGGAAGGTGCTCCAGGTTCAGAAGCTGCTCCAGGCTCGGAATATGCTCCTGCTCCAGGCTCGGATTATGCTCCTGCTCCTGGCTCCGAGTATGCTCCTGGCTCGGAGTATGTTCCACCTATTGAAGACCTCCCACCTGATTTGGAGCCTGCTCCAAGCTCCGAGGATGGACCTGGTTCAGAATATTATCCAGGTGGATCAGATTCATTGAGTTACGCACCTGGATTCGGAGATTCTTCAGGTGGATTGGATTCAGGGAGTAACGCACCTGGGTTCGGAGACTATTCAGATGGATCGGATTCAGGTAGTTACGCACCTGATTTTGGAGATTTCGCGAGTGGATTAGATGCAGGGAGCAATGCACCTGCATTCAGAGATTATTCGGGTAATCTGGATTCAGGAAGCAGCGCACCAGAATTTGGAGATTATTCAGGTGGATCGGATTTAGATAGCTACGCGCCTGGAGTGGGAGAATATGCGGGTGAGAGTCTTTGAAATCTAGGCAGCCGAGACCTGATGAGCTTTCGGAACCACTCTTTCATTACTAAGAGAATAAGGACGGATTCACGTCTTTGCACTCGATAGCTTCCTGCATTTCAGCTCTTATATCACATGCGGTGTTGTTCTGATATGGCTATGGATGGCGGCATATGGTTCTGCTACTAAGAATCTGCTCACAGCGTTCCTAGCATAGTGACAGCTGTGGAAAATACTGTGGGTGGGATGTGATGTGAACAACCAACAGGCTCAGTTTTCTTCCCTGAACCCTACCCAACCGTTCTTAAATGTGCGGAAACACAGTGATACGAAGCATTTTCCCTAACCTCAGTGAATCAAAACTGGAAGTGTCATGTCTATGTTCAAGGGGAAATGAGGAGTTACCGAAGTCCAGAATATTTAATGTTTATTTATATAGTCACCAAGAGTTAAATGTTTGAGGTGTTCATATTGGCTTCACACGGCCTCGTAGTGAGTACAATAATGGAACCAGCCAGTGACCTTGGACGTGCGCGCTTCGTGAAGTGCAGCTTCCTTCCCATAAGATTTTCGTGACCTCGAGTTACTTTCTCCTTCACTGTCTTGTTCGCGACATTCGCCTCAAACCACCAAATGGCGAACTTTTGCGACAAGCACAGCACACCCCTACCCGAATAGTTGGTGAGGGGGGGGGCAAGCAGCATTTTCTCCCATCCCCAACAAAAATGGCGCGAAAACGGGCTGTGTGATCCCCTGTGGAAATGGCACCGCCCAGGGCTCCTCCAACCAACATCGTGTATTCGTAGGTCAAGCTCTTGAGAGCAAGAGAGAGGAGAGGGGGAAGTGAGCACTGAGCAGAGGCAAAAGCATGTAACACCAGCTGTGCTTGCGCGAATTGGAGTTAGGTCGAATCGAGTTGAGTCTCGAAGTTAGGTCAAGTTATAGTCTGGTGTCCAGGACTACGGCCATAGAGTTGAATAGCGCCCAGCTACTTCTGAAAGAGCATTTCCCGGACTGTTTATTCACACGCATTGTTATCCATGCACGAATGCTAGCCCAATGCGCATTTGCGACAATGGTAACATGACTAGCATTATCGCAAGGTCTAACAGTCTCGCGCCAATGTCCGTCTAGCTTTTAGCTCAATACACCATTTCGCATATTTTTTTATCGCGACTAACAGAAATGGCCCACAGGTTTGGCTCAAGTCGTTTAGAGAGGCGAAACAGTATCGCGGACGACTCGGACCCATGCGCGGGCGACGGCAACGGGCAGGGGCGCTACGGCCAGGGGGAAGTCGGCTGGTGCGGCTCGCTCTTTTCGCGCGCACCCAAGCGCGGCGGACCCGCGGGCCGCTTGCGCGGGTTCACATGGGACCCGTGGCGGAATGATTCGGGGAGCGGCGGTGGCGGCGGAGGCGGAGGCGGAAGTAGTGGCTGGGGATGGGGAAGCGGAGGCGATGGCAACATGTCACCGCGCTCTCCGCGCACTCCCCGCACTCCGCGCTCCCCGCGCGCGCCGATAACCCCTCGCAGACGCCGGCACGATGGCAGTTACCGACCCGGCACGCCGTCCCATCGTCCTGGCTCTCCTTATAAGAACGCGCCGCCATATTTCCTCGGCGGGCAACCCCTCGCCTCCGTGGCCGCTTCTGGGTCATACGATCCTGCTAACGGGGGATCGCTTCCCGACGGAAACAGCGGCGGGTTTTGGGGAGGTGGTCCGGCGCTGAGCGCGTCCCGGCGAGCGGGGCGGCAGCAGGGAGGCGGCAGAGACGGCGGCAAGGGCGGGGCAGGGGGTTTCCTGGTGATGAGCGATTGGCTGACGTGTTCGTTACAGTCCCTGCTACAATCGCGTATGGAGCAGCTGCATGCGTCGGAACAGGTGAGCCGGCGGCAGCTGATGGCGGAAACTGCGGAGATGGTTCTCAATGTGCTCGACGCGCGTTCCTCAGACGATGCGCTCGCGCATCGCTCCGAAGTCTCCGCGCTGCGCCGCCTCCAACGGGAGTCGTTCAGCGACCTATTGCACCTTCGCGACCGGCTCACGCGGCTCGAGCTCCTCGCGGACGAGTTCTCCCTCGGCCAGCACCGCGTCGCGCCCGCCGCGTTCCTCGCCGCAAACTCCGGCCGCACCGAGGTCTCGGGCCGCATCACCATCGGGTCCGCGCTCGTCCCAACAGGCGGCCTCCGCTCGCACCGCTCCCGAGCCGCGATGGAAGCGGCGGGACTGCGCTCCGGCGTGCAGATGGCTTTAAATCTCGCGTCCCTCTGCCGGTCGTCGGACCGCCTTAGTACCGTTCTAGGAGTCGGGCCGCCGGACCCGCTAGGCCCGGCATTAGCGCTAGGCGGCCCGGTGGTGCTGCAGAAGGCGGTGTATCGGGCGCAGGTGGCGGAAGGGTTGGCGGTGACCGCCGCGCCGATGGGCGCAAGCGGAGCGGACCTGGTGGGGGAAGGCTCCGTGGGGGCGGGAGTGCGCGGAGATAGTGCATCGGCTCAGGTAAGCTGACTAGCACGCACCTACGTGTTTCTGATTTCTATCCGTTATCGGCTTTGACATCCTCGTCTCTCTTCCTTGTTCCGTTATCCTTGTCTAAATCAAGCCTCTTTTTTTCCCTGTTCTTCCCGCTCCTCCCTGTCTTCCTATTGGTCGCATATCCGAAGCAGCCACGTGGCCTCACCACGTTTAGCAGCGGCACGATCCCGCTCCTCCAATCCATCCGCGGGTCAGCCCTCGCGGTAACCGTCGACACGCCCGTCCCCGCGCTTTCCCCCTTCCTGCCCGCGGTCTCCCGCGCTCTTTCCGCCATTCCGCGCGCGCTTCCTCCATCCATCGCCCGCGCCCTGGGCCTCCGCTCCTCGCGCCAATCCCCGTACACCCCCCTCCGCCCCTCCTCCTCCCGCTCCGCTTCCGCGGATCCGCCCGCGCTGTCGTTTACTGCGGGAAAGCTAGTCGCGGGGTGGGGGGTTCCGCTGGAAGATCCTTCCGCGCTCGCCGCCGCCGCGGCGGATACTGCGCTCTGCACCTCCGCCATGGGGCATCTTGCGCTCCGCTTTTCCCCCACTCTGCGCGTTTCCGCCGCCGCCGCGTCGCACTCGTGGCCCGCGCCGCCCGCGCCGTCCTTCCCCGGACTGCACTGGTCAGAAATGGGTCCCCTGGTGCTTCCGCGACTGGGGGGAATCTTCCGCAGCCCGCACCCGCGCGGCGGGGGGCGCGAGGGGGGGAATGCAGGTGGTGGCGGAAGCGGGGTCGACAACAGAAGGGGGAGCGATGGGCGGAAGATTCGGGGGAAGCGGTTTGGGCGCGGAGTCCCCGCGGAGTTGCGCCAGTGGGGGAGTGGATAGAATAGTAGTGGAAAGTATGAGGGCCGGGGGCGGGGGTGGAAGCGGAGGTATGGGTGGTATAGGGGGAAGCGGGAACGTGCTGGAGGGCGCAGGTGACAGTATTGATGCCACGAGCGCATGGCTGATGGACATGGGTGACTATAACGAGAGCAGACCAGAGTCTTTTGGCGTGGCGCTGGCTTTTGAGAAGGAGCTTCAAGGGGGAACAACTGTTTCCGCGTGGGCGCAGCGGTCTAGGTGGGCGGGGGAGTATGGGGGCGGAGTGGCGGCAGGGGGAGGTGGAAGGGGGGGAGAGGAGGCGGAAGAGGGATTTCTGGGGAGACTGGGCGCGGATTGGCAGTGGGCGGTGGCGGTAACGGGAAGAGCAGCAGGGGAAGAGGAGGGGGAGAGAGTACGGAAAAAGGAGAGAGGAGGGGGGGGGGGGAGGAGGGGAAGGAGGAAGAGGGGTGAGAGCGGCGAGGGTAGTTGGGTACAGGGTGAGTGTTGGGCAGGGGGTACCAGAGGGTGGTTTACCCCCGGATTTGGTGGAGAGCAGTGAGGTGTCGATAGGGGGAGTGGGGAAGGGGGGCGGGGCGCGGAGGCTGTGGCAGGGGGAGGGGAGTGTTGTGGTGGACTGTGGAGGCGGAGTGGTGCTGGAGCCGGGGGTGGTGATTGCAGGGAATGGGGAGCTGGGCGTGCACACTGCCTTCATGCTGCGAACCACACTCAACATCTAGACTGCGTTTGGTGGTGGTGGGAGTGGTGGTGGACTATGGTGGTGGGAACTGGTGATTGCCGGAAACGGGGAGCTGGGCGCGTTCATCGTGCCTTCATGCTGCGAACCACACTCAACATCTGGATATCCTCTTTTTCTTATCTCTGCTGGTTGGATCGAGGAGAGTGGTGCTGGAACTGGGAGGAGGGCGGGTTGAGTGTGGGTGGTGACTTCGGGGGAAACAGTGACCTAGGGGCGTTTACGCCCTGCCGTCATGCTGCGAGTGGTGTTGATAGGACCAGCAGCAAACAGCTTCACTGACCACTGACGCACTTAGGATTGACTGCGGGGTTGACTGGGGGTTGACCGAATCTTGACCGGGATCTTACGGGGGGTTAACTGTGGGGGGAGGAGGATGGGGGGGGGGGGGGGGGGAGGAGGGGGAGGGTAGGGCAGGGAAGGGGGGGATTTAGGTTGCTGCAGTAGGCTCAGCAGACTGACTGACAGGGAGATGGAGTTCAGCACTCTCTACAAGGTCTGGTAGCTGTCAGGAGTATGATTGGAGCCACAATGTTTGCAGACGTTTTTTCGGCAACTGTCCGGCGGTTGGGGAAGATGGTGATGAGAAAAAAAATTGCAGTTTTTTGGAAGACGGTGGCCCTTCAGGGGAGGGAAATAAAGGCAGAAACGGTAGAGCGAGGGAGGGGGAGGGAGGCAGGCTGGTCCTTCAGGGGAGGGAGGCAGGCAGGCTGGTCCGCGGAAGTTAGGTTATAACTTATAAGCGCCGTGGTGAGGGCCGCTGCTCATACCACTCATTCGTTAGGACCTGCTTTTACTTGTTGATGACAGGACTGCTGCTGAGCATATAGCCTAAGAAGGTGTAATGCTGGTTCTTGTACCGGTTGCAATCAATTCATGCTCTTTGAAAATACTCTTGCTGATGGATGGAATGGAACATTACAAAAGCCTCCTCTTTCCTAGCTTTAATTTACTACCGAGCTGCACTTATTTACTAATGTAGCTACATGCATGAGCGGTGCTTCTGCAATGTTCCCCCATCACCCTCATCATCCAGTCCTTTCACAAGCCAAGGTAGAAGGTAAATCACACCCTCCCACCAATCACTCTCCCTGAGAGCGCCCCGTCAGCCCCGGAGAATCCTAGGAACAAGTCATCATTGGTGATCCCTTGGATCGATGCCAGCACATCCGCCACGTCAGCAGCTGACGCCCTGACGACATTGGCCAGCGACCAGGACACAGGGCTCATGGGCACCCACGTGCCAGGCAGGGCGAGGGCTGCTGAAGCAGCAGTGCTGCTGCAGGCGTTGCCCTTGAAAATGGCCTGAGAGTCTGGGGCCTTGGTTACTCCTGCTGCGTACAGGTAGTATGTGAGCAGATAGTCCGAGCCACTGCATTTTTGGGGGAAGGAAAGGTAGCAGAGAGGAGAAATTGGAGAATAGAGCATCATGAGATAGGGATCAACGTTGTTCATATAAGAAACGGATAAGAAACGGAGCAAAAACAGATAAGAAAGCCTGGTGGGGAGGGTAACTGCTGGACGGTGGGTCAACGTGAGTCAACGCGAGTCAAATTACATCTTGAGGATCTGAATATCAGCAGCGCCGGCTTGGAGAGACAGCAGGCTGTTGCATGACGTCAGCACGGCGCGCAGCATGCCTGCCTGCTGGGGCAGAAGATTCGCGAGATTCCCCACCACTCTGCCGCTCAAAGCTCCGTTCAGAGCGCCGTTCAAGGCGTTGAGCATCCCGGCGAGGGCGGACACGTTCCCGTTGAGCCCCGCAACTCGCTGCGTCACAGCCGCCAGCCGCTGCCTCACCGCCGCGCGGATCGCCGCGCTCCGACTCGCGGAAGCCGCTGCGGTGGCTGCACTCGACACGCCCGCCGAGCCTACGCGCGAGCCTGCGCCCGAGCCTCCGCCCGAGCCGATTATCCCCGCCAGGTCCTTGTTCAGAGCGGCGATGCCGATGCTGATAGAAGATATGTTGGACCGAATCCCGGAAATTTGAGAAAGCAGATCTGTGACGTTCAGATTCGACCCTGAGATGTTCAGCGCGTTAAGATTGGCGAGGCTCCCGTTTTAAAGCAGCGAGGTTGGCTTGTAGCGCGGATATCTGCGCCTGGAGCGCGGCGTCCGCGGTCGACGCGTTGCTGTTGAGGGCCGCCGAGATCTGCTCGAGCGATTTCTTGAGAAGCTCGTCGAGAGACGCGATCTGGCCGTTGAGGGACGACTGGAGGCCGGAGAGCGTCGAGTTTAGCGCCGCTGCGGGGCTGGTGCTGCTGGCTGCTGCGGCTGCCGCGGCGACGGCTGAATTCAAGCCGGGTGGAAGGCGGTTAGTGGGAAGACCGGCGCTGGGGAGAAACCGGCCTGCTTCGGCCTTTTGTGTTGCCAAAAACACTGCAATTATTGAAAAAAAAAAAAAAAAAAAGGTTTTGGAGCACGAAGTGCAACTGAAAGCGTTATTGCGTAACGGAAATGTCTTAAATGTTCAGTGCTGAAAACCGCGCTTTGCAAACACGCCTGGAGGTGGCTCACCTGTGACGAGCAGAGCGACTAGCCCTAGCGTGAAGGGAGCTGCAGTGCGCGCCATGATTGCCGAGATAGGACGCGAACTTCGCGGAGCTACTAATAGAGTGCTACCTGGTGAGCTTTCTCGGGAAGTATCAGTTTGTAATGTGAGACGGAACGAGAGGTGCAGTGAGCAGCGCGTAATGAGAATCGAGAACGGAGGGCGCAATGTACGGGAGTGTGCTGCTTTGGTATTTCAATGCAGAGGCTATTTTGAGAATCGATGCCCACACAGATTTCTAGTGCTCTATTTATACATTTCTGAGAGAGGGGGTGTGGCCCTTGATTTTGCATGAGGCAGTCAGGCTGGATCTGGAAATTCGGGAATTTCAGCACGGACCGCGGATTGTGTGTCTCTGATTGGTTTATCCGCTACCGTCGAGTCGCACGCTGGGAGGCTAGAGAGCGGTGCTGCTGCTGCTGAGGAATGGTCGGACGGAGGTGAGAGAATACTGTATGCGGTGCTGTGCTGTGCTGTGTGGTGTGCTTTTGACGGTGTTTGTGAACGAGGCAAGAACCAACCGGCCAACCAGAGCACATTGGTGAAAGGCTGATGGATTTCAGTTGACGAAGCTTCGCTTGAAGGTCGAACCCTTTGCAGATATAGAACTCTGGACACAGACTGGGAAACAATAATATAAAATATTATTTGCTTAACTACAGGTAGCTCCCACATGCGAGCACCTTGGTGCCTCTTTTATACCCAGCTCGACATCTGGTAAGAGGACTGAAAAGATTTGTTTTTCTGGTAGGATGGAAGCTCAATCCTCTTTCCCCCTTTTTCCTGCTCTGCCTCAAAATAGGACCGTATGAAGGAGAGAAGACTTAGACAAGGCGATGGAGACTCGCGCTGAGATGCGAGCAGTGGAACAACCGGACAGTGTGGCGGATGTGATGTTGCTAGGGTTTCGGGTTTAGAGTTCTGATCCGGCTGACTTGCCCAATAATGTAGCGTGTAGGGCATCACCCAGTCCTTTACACTCCCTGTCTGACCGTGGCAGAATGGGGTTGCTAACCGCTGTCAGAATCACTGTGCAGGAATGAATGAACTATGAATGTGTTAGGTACAAGTACTAACCCTAGAAGTGATGTACCCCTTGTAGGCTAACCCATTATAGCCTAGAGAGAACACAAATATATAGTTTGACACACCCCCGTAGGCTAAGTGGGAGATAGCAAACACAACAGACGGTCACAAGACCAGCCAAGCAAGAGAACAAAGCAAAGCAAAGCTCAGGGTGGATCTCAAGGACACCACACAATCTGAGCACAAACAAACGGACACAAGGCCAGTTCACATGCAGAGTTATAATAGCAAGGCAGTACACTGATCACAACCTAGCAAGAGTAAACAAGCAGGTATAAAGATATATATCAGTGTACAACAAGAGCAAGTCAAGCAACCAGCAAGTGAGGCAGAGAGGGCATAAGCCCAAGAGCAGTGCAGAAACGCTGATGATCACCACACCCAAGGGCCTTGGTGAACACATCAGCAGTGTTGGCCGGCGAGGCCACGTACGAAAGGCGGAGCTGACGATGCTGCTACAGCTCACGCGCAAGGAAGTAGCGAAGAGCAATGTGCTTTGTTCTGTGCTCCAGTCTCTGCTCATGACACAAGGCAAGCACTGCCTTGTTGTCGACGTACAGAACTGGAGGAGAACGAGGCCGCTCCCCCAAGTCGGTCAGCAGGTAGGTCAGCCAGCGTAGCTCCTGTGCAGCCATGGCCCCTGCGTAGATCTTGGCCTCACATCTGGAACTAAGCATAGAAGAAGAACGAGTGGACCTCCACGAGACAGAACCAGAGCCAAGACTGAAGGTGTAACCCTGTGACGAACGCTGAGTCGCCTGGTCGTCGGCCCAAGAAGCGTCGGAGTGTCCTGTGAGTACCACTGAACCCTGTCCTCCAAGCACTAGCCCCATGCCCGATGTACTGCACAAGTAACGCAGTACCCGCTTCGCAGCATCCAAGTGCACCTTTCGGTGTCTACCGGGAGCCACGTAGCGAGCCAGGAGGCTAAGAGGGTACGCGAGGTCAGGTCGTGTGCACGTCATCAGGTACATGAGGCAACCCACAAGCTCTGGGTACGGACCACTCGGCTCTACGGACTCATCCGAAGGTGGAGCTGAGAGCGAGTGGCCGGTAGACGGAGGAGTGGGCTGTGGCGAGGAGAACTGGAAGCCGAAGCACCGACGGACCTGGTGCACCATGTGTGACTGAGTCAGGGTGATGGTGCGCCGCACTCTGTCCCGGGTGATCTGCAAGCCAAGATAGCTACGCAGCTCACCCAGGTCAGTGCAGGTGTGTCTCTCCTGCAGCTCCGCCTTCACTAGGGCCAGCGCCTCAGTGTCAGCAGTAGCAAAAACCAAGTCGTCGACGTACACTAGAACGTAGAACGGCGGCAGGGTAGTGTCGATGCGTAGAAATAGCGACGGGTCAGCAGATGAAGGATCAAAACCAAGAGCCGCAAGTGTAGTCCTCAGTGTATCGTGCCACTCTCAGGGCGCCTGGAGGAGACCGTAGACTGGCCGCTGGAGGCTCCACTGGGTACCCGCAGGAAACGACCCAATGAAGCCGGGTGGGCGGCGCAGCCAGATCTCCTCGTGAAGGCTGCCCTGTAGGAAAGCTGTGGAGAATTCGAGGGAGTGCAGCTCGTAGTCACGCTGTGCTGCAACGTGCTGCAGCACCCAAAGAGTAGTCATCTTCGGGGTGGGGGAGAAGGTCTGGAAGAAGTCGACCCCCTGTCGCTGACTGAAGCCTCGAGCAACGTAACGCGCCTTGAAGGCAGGCGGAGAACCCTGGCGGCTGCTTCACTCTGAAAATCCACATGCCATCGACTATGTTCGCCCCAGGAGGAGGAATCTCGTCGACGTAGGTGCCTGTGGACTTCCAGGAAGCCATCTCTGCGTCCATGGCTGTCTGCCACTGAGAGGAGTACTCACCCGCGATCGCCTCAGCGTAAGAGCGCAGGGTAGTGATGTCAAGTGCATCCGGGTCTCCCTCACGGCAAAGCAGCATGGATGTGAAACGAGGTAAAGCGGCCGCAAGACACTCAAGCTCAAACCGCCTGTCCTCAAGTACGTCACTACCAAGGCAAGCTCACCCCCGACGGATGGAGGACAGACATACTCAGACTTAGTTACAAGACTCGTGACGTAGTCGAGATGACTCCTAGCTGGAAAGTCGACTAGCTCAGTGACTAGGGCAAACGCTGCAGTAGACTCAAGGTCAGGGTCAGTGATGACAGTAGCGAGGAGACGAGTGACAGTAGGACTTACAGGGAGACTAAGAACCTGGCGAAGGACCGAGTCAGGCGGCGGCAGGGAGGACTACACCTGCGGGTAGAAAAACGGTATGCGCAGGGCAGTACCAGCAGCTCCAGCTCCTCCAGCATCAGCAAGCACCAGCATCTCCAGCACTAGCAGTTCAAGCAGCACCTCCAGCACCTCCAGTACCTCCAGTACCTCCAGCTTCAGCGCCTCCAGCACCAGAAGTACCTCCAGCACCTCCAGTGCCAGCAGCTCCAGTAGCACCTTCAGCACCTCCAGCACCAGCAGTACCACCTGCTCCGGCAGCTTCAGCACTTCCAGCACCAGCAGTACGTCTAGTACCTCCACTGCCAGTAGCTCCAGCAGCACCTCTAGCACGAACAGCACCACCAGCTCCGGCAGCTCCAGCACCTCCAGTACGAGCACCTCCAGGACCAGCAGCTCCAGCACCTCCAGTACCTCCAGCTCCAGCGCCTCTAGCACCAGCAGCACCTCCAGCACCAGCTGTACCTCCAGGACTAGTAGGTCCAACACCTCCAGCGCCAGTAGCACCTCTAGGACTAGTAGCTCCCGCACCTCCAGCACCAGTAGCACCTCTAGTACCTCCAGCACCAGCAGCACCTCCAGCACCAGCAGTACCTCCAGTACCTCCAGCACCAGCAGTAACGTACCCTCCACCACCAGGAATTCCTCGTCGAACGATCCACGCACGAATCGCCTGCAGCAAGAGCATCTCAAGTAGGTCAGGCTACGGTGGCTGTCCAGCTCCAGGACCTCCAGCAAGGTCACCCACAGCTCCACCGCCACTAGGACTCGCAGGACCCCCAGAGTCAGCACCCCCAGTCGCAGCACCCCAATAACCACACCCCCTGTCGCAGCACCCCAATAACCACACCCCGTGTCATCAGCGGCGGGGTCACCCCCCTCAGCTGGGCCAGAGGAGTCAGTAGAGACCTCCAAAGGCTCAACCAAGGGGGGTGGGTCTACCTGAGACACACCTGAGGGAGCAGGACCCTGTGGGGGGAGGGGGTCTACCGGGGGGGGACTGGTACCAAGAAAAGAGGCGCTAGGGGGACCGGGTGGGACGCGTGCGGGTGTAGCCTGTAGTAACAGACAGACTCGACAAAGGTGACGTCCTGGGAGGAGAAGACTCGACGCGAGCGCGGGTGGTAAAACTGCCACGGCGGGGCGTCGGTGGGGAAGCCAAGGAAGATGCAGCAGAGAGTGCGAGAGGAGAGCTTGTTTGATTTGGCATCGCGAACAAGGGAGAGCGCGCCCTAGACCCAAACCACCGACGCATCGCCAACCTTCCCCGTCCACCGGAGTGTGGGCAAGGTCTCTGGCACAGAGACACGGGGCCAGAGGTTGAGCTGATGCGCGGCGTATCGGACCGCAAACGGCCACAGAAAATGGGGAGCAGCCGCATGGATCGTGGAGGTACAAGCAACCTCCATGATCAAGCCAATGCGACGCTCAGCAATCCCATTTTGCTGAGGAGAGGCCGGAAGCGCGAACGACCGGACGATGCCCTTGTCTTGACAGAACTCCGCAAGGAGGTCAGAAGAGAACTCACCGCCCCTGTCAGAGTGCAGACGCAAGACTGGGAAGTCCCGACTAAACCGCTCGCGCAGCTGGCGAAGAGTAGCACGGATCCAGGGTATCAAAACACCGCTGACGTCCGCCTTGCGCCGCAAGGGGAAGACAGTGGTGTGACGTGTGTAGTCATCAACAACCAGCAGGAAGTAGCGCTCCTGGTCCGTTCCATCGATGGGGGCTGGGCCCCAAACGTCTATGTGGAGAGTCTACAGAGGAGCAGTAGTAGGAGGAAACTCGGAGGAGTGAGGAGCGGCGCGCTGCCGCCCCTCGACGCAGGGAAGGCACGGTGGGGCAGGCGAGCGCGGGAGGGAGGCCAGGGACCTGGGAAGGCCAGAGACAAGGAGACGGGAGTGCATACCGCAGAGATGCGGTAGGGAGGGGTGACCAAGGCGGTGGTGCCAGAGGAGAGTCTGGTGGGAGAGTACCCAACACAAGCAAGACGCTGCAAGCTGACCAGACGCAGACACCTGACTCGACGCAGCCACCTGACCTGCCTCAGCCACCTGTGCAGACGCAGTGGTCAGTGTGTACAGACTAGACCCTGGCCGTCAAGTGAACGTAGCCAGGTAACGGCGTGTCCGGGAGCACGTAAAGATCGCCACACGCTGCCCTCCAGGAATAAAGGTATCAACCCAGACATCCTGAATGGCAGCGTTTCTCACCAAGTTCGTTAAGAACGTGGGAGGTGGAGACCTGACAGAGAACCGGAGGGGACTGCTGGACACGGGAGGACAGTGGAGGCTCGTGCGACTACTGGCCCCCCAGTGGGGTCAGCCAGTGAGACTGGTACTGGTGCAGCAAGTGGTGTGAGTGTGGTGCATTCACGAAAGAAGCAACGTGACGCGCCTGAGTCAAGTGTGAAAGTGTGCAAGGCCTTAGCTGAGGAAGGACCTTTGGCGGGAGACGTACGAGCACCTAAAGCTGCAGCAAACTCACTAGCACCTGGTGCTGCAGCAGACTCACTAGCACATGGTGCTGCAGCAGACTCACTAGCACCTAGTGCAGCAGCCTCGACAGAACCAGTGACACATCGCTGAGGAAACAATTCACTAAGCACCTGAGGGGAGAAGGTCTCCTGCTGACTTTGCTGCCGCCTCTGTGCAGTACATAGAAAACCAAAGCCTCCACCACCTGGACGGGCTCGCTGAAGAACCCACTCGCGAAGCTACTGAGGGGTGGGGTCGTCTGGGAGAGGCAGTGACCGCCGCTGTCCACCCCTAGCCGCTACAAACTGCCGTGATAGGGGCCATGACAGGCACTGACGGTCAGTAGTAGGTCCACCACCTCTGGCACCAGCAGCACCTCAAGCACTCTCAGTCGCACGTCCGGCACCAGCAGCACCTCCAGCACTCCCAGTCGCACCTCCAGCACCCCAAGCACCAGCAGCACTCCTAGCACTCCCACTGGCACCTTCACCAGCAGCAGCAGTAGTAGCACGAGCAGCAGCAGCAGCAGTAGTGGCAGCAGGGCGGCTCGATGGGGCTGGTGATCAAGGTAGGGCGGCGCGGCTCGGGTTGGGCAGGACGGCTCGGGCTGGGCGGCGCTGCTCGTCCGGGCAGGGCGCGCCGCGGGCTGCAGGACAGGGCGCGCGGTGGACAGGGCAGCAGGGCGTGCACTGTGCATGGCAGCAGGGCGCGACGCGCTGGCTGCAGTTGGGCGCGACGCGCTGGCTGCAGCATGGGCGCGTTGCTAGGGGCAGCAGAGCGCGACGCGCTGGCTGCAGTAGGGCGCGACGCGCTGGCTGCAGCAGGGCGCGACGCACAGGGCAGCAGTTGGGCGCGACGCGCAGGGCAGCATAGCGCGACGCGCTGGCTGCAGTAGGGCGCGACGCGCTGGCTGCAGCAGGGCGCGACGCGCAGGGTAGCAGGGCGCGACGTGTAGGCTGCAGCAGGGCGTGAGGCGCGGAGCAGCAAAGCGCGACGCGCGGGCTGCAGCAGGGCGCGACGAGCGGGGGGGGGCAGGCAGTGCGAGTAGCTGCAAGGCAGCGCGACACTGTGCGAGCAGGGCCGGACAGCGCAAGGGCGCTTTGGGCAGGAACGAGCGAAACCATCGGTGGGCCCTAAAAACTTAACAGGTTTCCTGCTCTGAATACCATGTCAGAATCACTGTGCAGGAATGAATGAACTATGAATGTGTTGGGTACAAGTACTAACCCTAAAGTGCTGTACCCCTTGTAGGCTAACCCACTATAGCCTAGAGATAACACAAACATATAGTTTGACAACCGCCACATATGTTTGGTTATGGAGATCGCGCATACCTCCATGGTTTATACATGTGCGCCCCATTTTTCTGTGGACATTTGCGGTCCGCTACGTCACGCATCAGCTGAATAGATTCAAGTTGGCGAGGCTCACATTTAAAGCAGCGAGGTTGGCTTTAGTGCGGATATCTGCGCCTGGAGTGGACGCGTTGCTGCTGAGGGCCGCCGATATTTGCTCGAGCGATTTCTTGAGAAGCGCGTCGAGAGACGCGACCTGACCATTGAGGGACGACTGGAGGCCCGAGAATGTCGAGTTGAGCGCCGATGCGGGGCTGATTTTGCTGGCTGCTGGGGCTGAATTCCAGCCGGGTGGAAGACGGTTGGTGGGAAGAAGCTGGGGAGAAACCGGCCATCTTCGAATCGTTGTGTTGCCAAAAGCACTGGATTGAATGGAAAAACGAAGAGAGATAAGTTTCTGAGGACGAAATGCAAATGAAAGTTCGTGACAGACATGTTGTTCATGTGTAGCGCGTGAAGAGGTGCTCCCTAGTGCCGAAAAGCACGGCTTGGCGAAGTGACTCACCTGTGAGGACCAGAGCGACAAGCCCGAGTAGCGTGGAAGGAGCTGCTGTGCGTGCCATGATGATTGTCGAGCTACTTCTTGTCGAGTTGAAGATTGAGTGCTACTAACTGGCTGAAGCGAGCTCAGGCCGGTGCTTTTCTCTTCGAAACGAATTTCGATGTGAGTCGTGAGTGCGACGAATTGAGTATACAAGGCTTACTTATCAGTGTTTGAGGTAGTGCGGTGCTAGACTGGAATGCTGAATTGGGTGCGTTCTGAGAGTTTGTTAAAGTAGGTAGGAAGAATGATAGCAGAAGGAAGGGGTTGGACTAGCAGGCATGGGAAGTACATAAAGGGAAACCCTAAAAGGGTTGTACTCTTTGTTGAGTACCCCACTACAGCCTACATAGCAATATGCATTTTGACACACCCTCATAGGCGAAGTGGGGGATAGCAAACACAACAAGCGGTCACAGGACAAGTCAAGCAAAGAACAAAGCAAAGCAAAGTCGGGGTGGATCTCAAGATCATCACGCATTCCGAGCACAAGCAAGCGGCCACAAGGACAGTTCACATGCAGAGTTTAGCGGAAGAAACAGAGGGCAAGTGAGAAGGAGGAAGGACCATGAGAGGAGAGGAGGTGGTGGGCGGTGGCTGAAGCTGCTAGCACACGGCGCAACTGGAGCAACTGGCACACGGGCAACTGGAGCAACGGTCACACGGGCGACTGGCGCATCGGTCACACGGGCGACTGGAGCTGCTGGCTTCACGGCGCCCACCCCCCTTCAACCTCCCCCAGGTTCCCAAAACTCCCTTTCACGCCCCTCGGCATCCCTACCGCCACTCCCTCGTCTCCCCCCACACCCTCCCCCCCACAACGGGATGTGCAGCAGTGGGAGAGAGAGGAGGAGGGGCGGCAGCTGATTACTCACACCCGCCACCCCCATACCCTCCTCCCCACTGCTGCACGCGCAGCAGGGAGATGGAGGAGAAGGGGGGGGCGGGGTAGGAGCTGCGCGGGCGACAGCAGGGCGCGCGGGCGGGCAGAAACCGTCGCGCGTCTAAGGCGCGCGACGAGCAGAAGAAACCGTCGCGCGCACGGGGCGCGCGACGGACAGGAAACCGTCGCGCGCCCAGGGCGCGATGGGCGCGAAATCGATGCACGCTCGGGGCGCGCGCGACGGGCAAAAATCGACGCGCGCTTGGGGTGGCGCGACGGGCTGAAAACCGACGCGTGTCTGGGTGTGCGCGACGGGCTGAAAACCGACGCGTGTCTGGGGTGCGCGACGGGCAGCAGAGTGACGCATTTAGCGGAAGCTAACGGTGGGCCCAAAGGGGGAGGAGGCTCTAGGAACGAGCCTGCTCTGAAACCAAGTTAAAGTAGGTAGGAAGAATGATAGCAGAAGGAAGGGGTTGCACTAGCAGGCATGGGGAGTACATAAAGGGAAACCCTAAAAGGGTTGTATTCTCTGTTGAGTACCCCACTATAGCCTACATGGCAATATGCATTTTGACAGATGCCAAATCCTTTCTGGTGTTCAATATATATGTTCATGAGAGACTGTGTGTGTTATTATGGATTAATTTTGATACAAAGTCGTGGTAATTAAGATAAGGGGTATTAGAGGAAGGTAGACATGGTGGAACAAAGAAAGGGTGAAAGGAAAGAAGAGCTGGAGAAGAAGAGAAGGGCAGAAGGAAAGGTGGAAAGAGGAAAAGAAGAGAGGAAGAAACTAAAGGAAACACCTAAGGACCAAAACACCACAGCAACCCGCACCACAGCGCGGGACACAACCTTTCAAGCACAATCGCTAAACGCCTACACATATGCATTATGCGTATACTGCATGTCTACCACACTCTTGTTAGAGGTCCACTGGTGATCCCCGATTGATCATAGGGAAGGGTACAGGCATGTTGGCCTGGGGGGTTATGGGCGCACTGACCCGCTACTTAACAAGCCCTTTTATCCCAATGGTCTAGTGGTTGGGATTCTGACATGGTATCAGAGCGAAGGTCTCGGGTTCAAATCCCAGTGTGTGCACTTCGGGCATCCCACTGCGGGGGGGTGTCAGAGGTCCACTGGTGATCCCCGATCGATCCTAGTGAAGGGTTACAGACTCGTTGTCCTGGGGGGTTATGGGCGTACTGACCCGCTACTTAACAAGCCCTTTTATCCCAATGGTCTAGTGGTTGGGATTCTGACAGCTCTCAAAGCAGTCGGTAATGTGATGCCAACTGCCCTGCCCTGCATCCAAAGGGACTGGTGCGGGCATCCACCCATCGTCTGACCCTCCCATGAGAGACTGCGTGGATTGGAGACCTTGGAATTGCAAGGCTTTGGTGCGGTGGAGCTAGAAATTTCGGAAAATTTCAGTTTGGACCGCGGACTGCTTGCGTTTGATTGGTTTATCTCCTCTCGTCGAGGCGCACGCGGAGTGGCTGGGAGCGGTGCTGTGTGTGAGGGGGGTTGGTCGGTCTGTCGGAGGCTGGTGTTGGCGGAAGGAGCGTGAATGCAGTTGAATGGACGGGGCAATTGCACCGAAAATGACTAGCCAATTGCTTTGATAAACTGGCAAAGTTGTACACTTTCATCTTAGAACCATATACCGTAAGCCTCCGGATAGAAGCGCAGGCCTCGGATAAGCGCCGGCGGTTGTAAAAGGGTGATGGTGCTTATATCCGGTCCTTGATTATAAGCGCACCCCTAGAGGCTTACGGATTATAAGCGCACCCCTGTATTATTACACATTATAAGCGCCTCCTTTTTTTGTAATTCAACTATTATTATCCTATCCTTTACAGGCTGTTTTCTGTTATAATTTACGAGAAGAATGGAACAGAGAAGAGAGATTTTCACTAGCAGGCAGTTGAGTACATATAGGAAACCCTAAATTGGGCTGTACTCACTATTGAGTACCCCACTGCAGGCTAGACAAATATAACATTCTGACACACCCCCATAGCCAAAGTGGGGTGTAATCAGCACAACAAGCAAAGCAAAACAAGCTCAGGGTGGATCACAACGTCACCACACATTCTGAGCACAAGTACAAGAAGCAGCAGTTTATAGTTCACAAATATAAGCAAAGCTAGAGGCTATCACCGAGGACAAGTGAGGAGGAGGAGGGACTGTGAGAGGAGAGGAGATAGGAGACGGCAGGTGAAGCTGCAGAAACACGGGCAACAGGAGCGGCGCGCACTGTGGCTACCGGAGATTGTAGCCTCCGGACTACTGGAGTAACTGGCTCCGCGGCTAACTCTGAGCGGCAGGATCAACGGACCCACGGGCGACTGGCGCAGTAGGCTCGCTGGGCCTACCGGAGATTGTAGCCTCCGAACTACTGGCGCTGCTGGCGACACGACGGCTGCCTCCGCCCAACCTCCCTCTAACTGTCTCACCCCCCCTTTCACACACCCCCTGCTGCACCCCTAGGTTCACTCACACTCCACCCCCTAGCACCACTCCGTCGACTCCCACACACCCACCCCCCCTCAGCGGCAGCTGCAGCAGTGGGAGACGGAGTAGGAGGAGGAGCAGGGGATGCCACACACCCGCCACCCAGCTTTCACCCCCATACTCGCCACCCCCAAACCCCAACACTGGGTAAGGCCGCGACGAAGACGGGGGCAGGGCCGGGCAGGGCAGGGTCGGGCAGGGCCGCGACGAAGACAGGAGGGGCCGACGCGTGGCCCCCTTCTGTCGCCCCTCCCGTCGCCTGTCGAGGCGACCCGGGGGGGGGGGGGGGGGGCGCGCGCCGCGCGGGCCCCCGTTGGCGCCGTGAACGGGCGACGAGGGGGCCGCGCGGGCCCCCGTTGGCGCCGTGACGGGCAACGAGGGGGCCGCGCACGAGCCCCCCGGGCGACGAAACCGCCGTGCGCCCCGGGGCGCGCGACGGGCAGGGCACCGCCGCGCGCCACGGGGCGCACGACGGGCAGAGTAGGGCGTCGCGCGGCCCCCAGGGCGGCGCGACGGTCAGAAAAACCGCCGCGCGCTAAAAATGGCCGCGCGCCATGGGAGCGCGGCAGGCAAGCAGGCAGCGCGCGCCCGAGGCGCGCGATAGACAGAGTAGCAGCAGCGGAAGTATTGGATGGGCCCATCTACAGGATTGACCTGTGAAGGTCGACCTGCTCTGATTCCATGTTATAATTGACGAGAAGAATGGAACAGAGAAGAGAGATTTTCACTAGCAGGCAGTTGAGTACATATAGGAAACCCTAAATTGGGCTGTACTCACTATTGAGTACCCCACTGCAGGCTAGACAAATATAACATTCTGACATTTTCACTACAACATAATATTTTTCCTACTAGTAGTTTCCCACAACATTCACAGATCTTCTCTAATTTCTATTCTTCCTAGCATCCTATGCATCACCGTCAACAGTGGCGGAGCCATCTTGGTCGGCCTCCCCGTCCGACTCTGGCTCCTCTACGTTGTTGCAGCATAATCCATCTGCTGCAATCTCGTCGTCAAGTTCTACTTCACCCTCGACGGCGTCCCGCTGGCGCTGCATGCAGAGATTGTCCTGGGACCCATCCAGGGCAGTTGCTGATGCCACAGGTGAGAAACAAGCGCTGAATCAACTCCTTGGGCACGGCCTTCCAGGCCTTGGAGATCCACTTGAGCGTCAGCTCTGGAGGTGGCTTGCGGATGTTGCCTGCCACACATGGAAACACAACAGCAATCAGAACAGGGTGGAAACAGTCAAGAGAAGACACATCGTACACGTAGGGATTGAGCTCACCTCTTTCGGTCAGGCAGTCGACCCCCTCGCTCTCGAACCACTCCTGGTACAGTTGTCGGACTGCTGCTTTGAATTAGCGGTTCACCGCGACGTCAAGAGGCTGGATCTCATAGGTGCAGCCAGCTGGTATGACGGCGGGGGACGATGTTCAGCTCGCCGAATTTTGCCTTCACAGCATCAGTGAGGTGCCCGAGGTAGGAGTCAAGAACCAACATCACCTTCCTGCTGCGTACTCCGAACCTGGGGTTGACGTACGGGTTCACCGTCTTGTCGAGCCACGAGAGGACGCCGTCCGCGTCCATCCAACCGTTGGGATGTGCGGCGACCACAACATCTGCACATCCGAACAAGGCGTACGGACAGATTAGCATCAGACATAAAAAAACATATCACATGCAAATGACACCATCACTGCACAAGCTGCTTACCGGAGGGGAAATTCCCCTTAGGAATTGTCTTGCGCTTAAAGAAGACCCAAGGCTTGAGCTTCTCGCCGCTGGCGGTGCAGGCGAGCATCACCGTCACGCGTTCTTTTTGATAGCCGCCGCTGCGGATGGGCACGGAGCGGATCCCCACCTCCTCGACCGTGCGTTCAGCTGGCATCTCGAGCCAGAGTGGCGTTTGATCGGCATTAATAATCCAGCGGTTGTCGATGCCGTACTATCGGCGGGAGTGTCGCACGAACTTCCAGAAGTTCTGCACCTGTGTCTCACACTCTGCAAGGGAAGGGTGGGAGAGACAAACAAAAAGAAAATTAGATTTTCGAAGGTCAGTAAGCAGCCATAGACGAGAGCGTCAGCACAAAACACCGACTCATCAGACGACAACTTCTGACCGATTCTGGTCTTCGCTTGAGTAGTGAGGTTCCAGCGCCGTCGAAAACGCTCAGTCCACCTCTGAGATCCAGCCCACTTTACATCAGGATGCAGGATCTTCATCACCTCGTGTGACCACTTTTGCAGTCGGCCGACAGACACGGTGAGACACTTTTTCCGGTGGGCAAGAACACGTGAGTACACCTCGATCTCCATGTCGCGGTACCACGACGCCCGACCACGCCCGTGAAGGCGCTTGCGAGCCCCATGCGCGCCTTCAAGCTCACCCTTCCGCAACTTCCACTCTGACAGGGACTTTCGGGAGATACCAGTGTCGCGGGACATTCTCCGCACACTCACAGCTCCGGACTCCAACTTTGCAATCCACTGCAGCTTCTCCTGGGAAGTGTAGGAGTTGCGCTTGTGCGTTGAAGGCTTGCTCCTGGGGGACGGGGGGCGGGCATCACGATTCTGTTTCGAGGGGTGGGGCCGTTTCTTATTCGGCGGGGGAAAACTAGGGACAGGCAGGTCCTCAGGAAGACCGTCGGCCGCCCACCACTCAACATCTTCTTCAGCACCAGTGGCGGATTTGTCGTACGGGCAGTCTTCCGCGTCTCCCTAGCGTGGCGACAGACCGGGGCCGGGTTCATCGTCGCCGCTGCGCTCGGGCTCGGAGATGTACGCGTCGAAAGCTAAGTAACCGCGAGGGAGGAGCTGCAGAACGGGCTGACCGTTGATGACGACGATAGGCGGAGCGGGAGGAGCAGGAGGTGCTGGAGGAGCAGGAGGCGCAGGAGGAGCAGGAGGAGCAGGAGGCGCTGGAGGAGCAGGAGGCACTGGGCGACTCTGCCACTGAGAGTAATCGCGAGTGTTGCCAACAGCAGGTTTTGCGGCTAAAGAGGAAGTGAGTGCCTGGACGGCCTGCCATGGCCTAGGCATGCCGAGGGAAAACAAGGAAACTGAAAAAAACGATGAGAATGAGCCTCGTAGAGGAGCTGAGGAGGAAAACTGTCAAGATCCCCCCGCAGAGGAGCTGAGGTGGTGAGGTCAATGCCTCGGTGGAGTGGAATCTTTCCGCTTCTGCCAATTGCGTGGTTGTACAGAGTCGTGCCTGGCACGGCATGCGACCCTGATTGGGCAGTCGCACCCGAAACTACGTGTGCGCTGGCATGTGCCAGATTCATGTCCGATGAATCTGGCCAGGCCAGCAAGGCGTGATGGGCGTGATTCCACGCCTTATTGGCCATTTGATGCGTTTTTCATGCACGGTTACGAACGTTCTAGATGTGGATTGAATCCCCTTTTGAAAAGGCTTCAATTTCATGTTAAAAACAATACATTTCATTTTTGCCATTTTATAAACACCGGCGCTTATAAATTTCCTCGATTATAAGCGCACCCCCTAAAAAACAGTGTTTTTTTTATACCGTACCCCCAGGGGCGCTACTATCCGGGGGCTGACGGTACCTAGGTTGTATCAAATATGCCCTCACAAGTCAGATCTCCTCCAAGCTAGAGAAATTCTATCAATATGTTGAACGGAAATAGCTGTAGAAAATGTTCATAATTAGCAATCCAATATACAAACAGGAGACTATAGCTTCCTACAAGTGTAGAGTCAACTCAACACTACAAAATCCACAAGCCCCAGCTTCTGCCAGGCTAGATCCAGCTGCTTGTGGGACCATGCCCCAAAGCACTTGGCTGGCCCTTCCTAAATGGCCAGTAGTACTGATTCCATTATAGATGCCCCAATCCTAGAGGAGGCCAGTCCCTGAAACCCGCCCAAATGCAGCCGTCTTTCTAAACCTCCGCCAGTTGCACACACATGAAACTGTTTAGGGCGCCCTCTGGCCATTTAGGCTATTTAAGTTCTCAGAAAACGCAGCAACGGCGGCATTGACCTCCGCTGCCCTCCGCGCCACAACCGCAATTTGCCGCAACAACCTCTGCCTCACCAACGCGGCGCGCACGCCGGCTGCTGCGCTTGTCGGAACCGTCCCGCGTGCAAAAACCCCCGCGCGTCGACCTCGCAAGTTGCGTATACCAGCTGTCAGCCTGAGATCCCGGTATAAAGCGCGGATACTCGACTGCAAACCCGAAATGCTGGATTCTAGCACCAGAAGCTGCGAGGCTAACGGTGATGGCGCCGCTGCTGCTGCCTTTCCTGAACGCGCATGGTCTGTTGCTTCCGTCGATGTTAAGTTGATGCTGCCGAGCCAGTCGGAGAAATCAGCGAGGCTGGCTTCAAACGAGGATACATGGTCTTGAATAGCGGCATCTGTAGCGGATGTGCTGCTGTTGATGCTCTTGTCGAGGTAACCAACTTGCTTCGTTATGTATGAGTCGAAAGAGGAGACGGAGGTGTTGAGCGACGCGGTGAGTCTCTTGGCGCCTGCTTCGGTTGCGTTGGCCGCGGCCACTATGCTTGCCTTTATTTTGTTACAGAGGTCGTCGGTTGGGAGAAAAATAGCAGAATGCTTCGGTTCTTGACACATATACTGCGAATCAATCCAGCGTCGAGGTAAACATTCAAGGAAAGAATTAGTCGGCGATATTAGAACGGTAAGAATGTATCCAACCAAATGCGGCGGCAAACGCGGCGGTGTACTGCGTAACCATCAGGGTTCCAGTAAATTTCACCTGTGACGAGGAGCGCAATGAGGGTCAAGCCAGTGAAAGATGCATGGCGCGCCATTGACGGACTTGCGCATTGTTCAACGGCTATTGTAAGGAAACAGAAGCCACTAACGGAAATTCTAGTTGCGGTGCGGAGACATGCAAGATTAGACTACAGTAGCAACGAATCTCCTATGCGGGAGGGGAGGGGCAGGGTTCGGGTTTGAAAATACTGTACTCGATAGTACCAATGTACCCGTGAAGCTCCTGCGAAGCACTGTAGATTGGCACAAAGAGGTTAAGCGGTGTTCGGATGGGTACTGAGATTTTGACGGATGGACAGCACGGATAGGATGTCATGTCGGCACTAGGCAACAAAAACTGCTGCCCAGCCCAACACAGAATTTGTTACGCGCTTGGGAGTTTCAGATAGTGTGACGAAGATGACCCAACATGGGGCACAATTTCAATTGAAGTACATAGAACGCTTGGAGTGCATAACGTTTCAATCCATACGACACATAGATTAAGGTAGTTGCATTAGGCAGCATCAATAGCTCCAATAAGATAACATATAACCCAGCATCTGCTTACACAGTGGATGGAACATGACAGATCCAGCACCTCGTGAAAAAAAAAAAAAAAAAAAAATGAGGAGTTTGGAGTATCTAAAATGTTCCAACCATTGCTTATCTCTCATGTCCTCTAAAACTTCCCCCCAATAATCTTTCCTGATAGTGCTCCGTCAGGGCCAAAGAAGCCCACATATAGCCTGTCATTGGTGACCACTTGGAGAGATGAGAGCAGATCCACCACGTCAGCAGCTGACGCCCTCACGACATTGGCCAGCGACCAGGACACAGGGCTCATGGGCACCCACGTGCCAGGCAGGGCGAGGGGCACAGTGGCAGCAGTGTTGCAAGGGTTGCCGTTGAAAATGGCCTGAGAGTCTGGGGCCTTGGTCACTCCTGCTACGTACAGGTAGTATGTGAGCAGATAGTCCGAGCCACTGCATAGGAGAAAAGGAAAGGCAAAAGAGGAGAGGGATGAAGGAAAGAGAGTGTGATCAAGGGAATAGGAGGTTTGCACGATCATTAACAGCACGTTTGAAGGGACGGTGTAGGACCAGAATGCAAGAAAAAGCCTGGTGGGAGGGGAACTAATGGGTGGCTGGTCAATGTGAGTTAGAGGCGGAGTGGATGAGTCAACGTGCGCGAGTGACTTACATCTTGAGGATCTGAATATCAGCAGCGCCGGCTTGGAGAGACAGCAGGCCGTTGCATGACGTTAGCACGGCACGCAGCAATGCCCGCCTGCTGGGGCAGAAAGATTCGCGACATTCGCCACCGCGCTGCCGTCCACACCGCCATTGAGAGCCCCGTTCACGCCGTTAGCAATCCGCTAGCAACGACGTTCACCATCCCAGCGAGCGCGTTGACGTTCCCGTTGATCCCCGCGAGCCGCTGCGTCAGATCGGAGATCTGCCTCGCCAACTCGCCGGCGGCAGGGACGCCGGACGCCGCGCCAGAAGTCCCCACCGTCGAGAGGGGCTGCGCACCTGCCATGAGCGCCGGTTGCGCCCCCGCGGACCCCGCCGTTGCCGCGAAACCGGCGAGGTCCTTCGCGAGGGCGTCGATGCGAGCCTTCAAGGCCTCAGCCGACAGCTTCGACTCGAGCGACGAAAGCTGCGACTTCAAGGCCGTCAGCAGCGGCGCTAGTGATGATGACGCGATCATCCCGTCCGACGAGATATTCGCTCTGGCGAGCGTGAAAGTTTAGATGCGTGAGGCTGTCGCTAAGCGCAGCGAGGCTGGCGTTTAACGCAGATACCTGCGCCTGGAGCGCGGCCTCCGCTGCAGACACGCTGCTGTTGATGCTCACGACCAGTTGGTCGATTCCTCCCGTGAGCGACGACACGAAGTCGGTGATAGAAGAATTGAGGGACGATACGAAGTCGGAAATGCTGGAGTTGAGGGATGCGGGGCTGGCGTTAATGTTTGCGACTGCTGTGGCCGCTGATTTTGCTGCGGCTGCGGCAGCTGCTGAGGCCGCGGCGGCTGCTTTGGCGGCTGCTTCGGATGGCTTGATGTTGGTCGGAAGGCGGTTGGTGGGAAGAAATCTTGCTTCAATTCCTTGCGCGAGGAGCACTGCATGTCGAGCACAATATAAGAAAATAACAATGAGTCAGAGATGGGGAAATATCATTCTTCAGGCATGCAAAGCGCCAGCTAAGATTGTATGAGTCGAAAGTATCAGCTATTCGCACCTGTGACGAGGAGTGCTGTGAAGATTGCAGCCGGAGCAGAACTGCGTGCCATGATTGGCCGACTAAGGCGATGCGATTCGATAGCTGCGATTAGCTAATTCAGGTCGCCGAGAAGCCAGTAAAAAAGGAAAGGCTTGTTAATGGGAGCAACACTGGAGCTGAATTGAGTGTGTTTGACTGGTTTAGCTGTTGATGTCGAACTGGTGGTTGGAGCTGAATTTATAGTGACATGGAAGGGATGGGAAGGGAATTTCCGGTGCGAACCGCGGATTGCTTGCGACCCATTGGCTGCCGTGAACTGCCGAGGCGCACGCGGAGTTTACATTGCCGACAGGAGGAGCGGTGGGTGACTCGACGGAGCAATGAACGGCGCTGGAAGATTTCTACTGGAAGGAGAAATCTGTCAAGGCTAGCACGATGCTTCGATTGATTCTTGACGCTGCTCGGTTTTACAGCGATAGATGTGCTTTATTTTACTTAACTCTTAAGGCAGAAAGGATTTCCGATCTACTTATTTCTAAATGGACGTAATGCGACAATTGTGCCATGGACACCAAGGTTACCGGAACACAATGACATACACCAAGGCATCCAAGTATCAACTAAAGCATGTCAGGTACCTGGGTCTTTTGACTTCCAAAATGGATTTGGCATTCAAAATATGCAAGATAAAAGCGTTCGGATAATCTTATCCACTAGCGTTAGGACATATACTGAGAGAAAGCCTAATGGAATGACTAAAATATACATACTTACACTACCGAAAACAATCAGGTAACAGATCTAGCTAGTTGTTCAACCATGCTTGCTCCGCTGCTTGTGACGGAAGCGCCAAGCACTTGGCTCTTGTAATGGAAAACCGTGTGGCAGATAGCGAGGAAGCCGCGGAGCAACGTGTCCGTCTTAAGCATATGTAACAGGCGTGCCGGTGGCTTGCTCTTCCAACACCACCAAACCCCACACGTTCGTCTGGCAGGGATTAGAGGGCGGTGCCAACTCTTCAAGCTCTCCGGACATCTCCTGACCGTATCTCTTGGAAAGATCGCTCTCATCGAGCCGGTGAACCAAGATGAGACCATCTGGGTCGTCGTTCTGGACTGCTTGTCGTACGGACGACCAGCTGTCAGCGTGATCCACAATACCCTGTGGTAGCCGTTGTCGAACGGGAGACCGGAAGCCACGGACCCCGTCGAAAACGAGATGGAAAAAAGGAGCGTCGTCGAGGATGTCGAATAATCTGGAAGGGAAAGAAAAGAATCGCGAAGATTAGTCTCAGATTTTTAACACTGACGTGAAATTCCAACATTTGCAATAGATGCAGTGATAAGATACTTGATTGATGAAAACAGAAAACAAAAGAATGGATTACACAAAGCTTACATCAGCAGCGGAGTGTTGAAGCCATGATTCAATCTTCTGTTGTGTAACCGCTGGGGACACCATGGAAGGGTCGGTCCAACTCTCAACTTGATCCGAGCCGTTGGAGCTTTGGTACGCCAAAACGGACGCACTCTCCATTCGCACATCAGGCCTGCTTCCGACCACTAGACTTGGCCTTCAATCCGACGGAAGCGAGCCAGTCTTTGGCTGAAGGGACACCTGTGAAAGTTTGCGTGATCTCGTTGATGAGCTTTTAGCTCCGACTACGAACGAGGACTGAGGTAGGGTAGCGATGGCTGCCATGGCTTTTTAATTCTGGTCACTGGGTTCTGAGAGACTCGGTCAATAGGGCGTAGTAACCGTGAATAAGCAGACGGATCTAGGTTCCTGGGATGATAGAAAGGGTGCGAAGGCCAACCTCTATCTACCCAACGATTGCTGCAACCCTGAAAAATGAAAAGGCTTTCCTGCAAACCCTAAGGAGCCTGGCCATACCTCCCAACTCTCCAGGCTCCATTGCTCCCCACTGTGGCGGAATGGCCTGAGCGCTGGGACCACAGCAGGGAAAAGCAGCCATGAGCAAAAACGTTTCAGCAAGGTGGACAGGGTGAGGAGGCCGAGAGGGATTCTCCAGAAACACGTTTAGGGCACACCTTGCAGGTGTGTTCGAGGGACAAGGAGCAGGCTCAAGGCAATGTTCCCGCCAAAGCGAATATTGTACAGCGAGTTATCGCGAGCCAGGTCAGCCAAGGCTTGCTGAAGTGTCGCGATCTACAGAGGAAGACCACGTGCCCAGGAAGAGGAGATAGTGGCCGGCACGTGCACAGAGCGAGTTGGAGTCGAGATTTTGTTCCGCGTCTGGGGAGCGGAATGCCGTCGGCGGATATCCGTGGCGGACAGTGGGTTGTTGGGATGGGGGGGGGGCATTTCGGTAGGGGGCTGGTTGCCTGCCCAATGCCCAATTTCCCCCGCCCCCCCGACCCGAAAAGAGCGGTTGACTTCACTGCTTTCGTTGGCGAAGCGAAACGTCACCAGCGGTGCACCGATAAATTGCTTCGTGGAAAGTACGGTGTATCGAAAGCTTCATCGTGGTGGGTGGACACGTCGGTGGAACGTTGTGGATGCGATTGGCCGACGTGGACATCACGGGATTGACAACGTAGCGACGCATCTGGACGTCATTCGTTCGGCTTCTCTGAGAGTCCACGAGGCGACCTGTAAACGGCAGATTCAATTGGGCAAGTTGGACCACCCACCAGAACCAGCGCGCCTCCTTGGACTATGGAGGCCACCACTGATTGGTATCACCGCCACGACTTCCAGCACCGCGATGATGCGTGGGTATTGTTGTTGGCAGGTCGGTGGTTATAATATATCGGTTGCGTAACATGTAATTCGCAACCACATAACGGAAACTAAATGAAGGTTTTATTTTGTTACGAGTGCAATTGAGCGAGCGAGAATTGCACTATCGAAGAAAACTGTTACAGGTGCAGTGAATCGAGGTAGCGAGGATAGCACTAGAGTGTTCAATGAGAACAAAATATGAGCGAAGGTATGAGCGAATACTTATACGCGAAAATGTGCAAACGGTGACGCGGTAGCGTGCGAGCTAGCTAGTGCTACGCTGGTGCGAGGTTCGGGCTGGTCCCGAAGCGTAGGCCGACTTGGCTGCTCCTGCAGAGCGAGGTTTTGGTGAAACAGTGCGCGCGAAGTTGGCGAAGCCCCGTTAGCAGTAACGGGCGAAAAACGGCTGCTGCTGTATGCGATGTAGACGGTCGCGGTAAGAAATAGCGAGAAAATTCCTTACACTACCCCCCCTCAAGAAGCCCCCTCCGCTACGCGAGTGTGTGTATATCGCGGAAACCCCCGGCTCCTCATGTACACTTGCAGGGCAGGGTGGTTTTCGAAATTGGCCAGGAACACCCAGCTGTCCTCAGTTGACGTGCGGTCCTTCCAGCGAACTAGGAAACTCGATCCTCTTGATGCCAGTGAGGTGGCGAATCCGATGGCTCATATTTTTTTCGGGCTCGATGATCGGCTCCGATGCAGGGCGAGTCATGGATGGCGGGCGGTGATGAGGCAGTTGGCTCGTGCTTGGGATTTAAGGGCGAAGCAGGCTGACGTGGAATGATGGGCTGATGTACCAGTCTGTCGGCAACAGTAAGTGGGCGGTAACTGGGGTAATCATGTGTCTGATTTGAAATGGTCCACAGTAGCGCGGTCGTAATTTTGGTACGACGGGCAATCTTAAGTTCTGTCTGTCGAGCTGTACGTAATCTCCTGACTGATACGTGATATGGGCGGCGGGTGGCGGTCAGCGTTGCGTTTAGCGATGACGTTGGCTTTTTTAATTGCTTCTGCGGCTCTGGTGCGGGCAGCTTGCAGAATCTCGGCGAATTGCCGTGCTCGTGGCGTTGGGTTGTCCGGACTCCGGCGTCATGGGCAACTGTTGGGTTTTGCCCATAGTTCAAGTAAAACGGGGACTGCTGCGTCGTCGCTGACGTGGCGTTGTTGTAGGCGAATTCCACAGCGGCAGCTGCTGCTTTCCCAAGTTGTTGGGTCGTCGCACGTGGCCCGAATCAACTGCTCCATCGTCTGATTGGTCCGCTCTGTTTTGACCGCTGGTCTCGGGGTGGTACGATGAACTGAACTATAGCCTGGTCCCGAACTGCTCCCAGAAGTTCTTCAAAAGTTGCTGGTAAACTTCGTGGTCGCGGTCGCTGATTATCGCGGTTGGTATCCCGTGCAGTCGAACGACGGCTGCGATGAACAGGCGGGCGGTTTTCTTCGGCTGAGATCGATTTCTTGCGTGCAGTGAAGTGAAGTCTGTCAACGTCGACCATAACCGTGTCGTTACCCAAGGGTTTCGAAGGTAACCCGTGACGAAATCCATGGTAACTTGCTGCCAGGCACGCTCGGGCGGTGGAATCGGCTGCAATTGACCCACCTTTCTCTTTCGCGAGCTCTTCATCACCTGACACGTAGGACACGAGCCCACGTGGTGCTGTACGCCGTTCAACTGCTCCGGCCAGTAGTAATACCGCTGCAGTTGCTGTCGTGTTTTTTTCTACCCCGAAGTTGCCCGAGGTAATCCTGTCAGAATGTCATATTTGTCTAGCCTGCAGTGGGGTACTCTATAGTGAGTACAGCCCAATCTAGGGTTTCCTATATGTACTGCAACTGCTTGCTAGTGCAATCATCTTCTCTCATTCATTCCTCGTTCATTTTCACATGGTATAGAGCTGGTTCCCTCCTGGAGACTGTTCCTTCCTCGGGCCCACCACTTCGCTAATTTTTTTTTTCCTGCCCTGCCCTCTAGCGCGTTTCGGCGCTCTGCCCTGCTGCCCGTCGCGGCCCTTCGTGGCCCCTTCGTGGCCCCTTCGCAACCCCGTCGCGGCCCTGTCGCGGACCCCTTCACGGCCCCTTAGCGGCCCCTTCACGGCCCCCGTACCGGCCCCCTTCACGGCCCCACCCCGTCGCGACCCCGTAGCGACCCCGTCGCGGCCCCCTCGCGACCCCGTCGCGACCCCGTCGCGACCCCGTCGCGGCCCCGTCGCGAACCTGTCGCGACCCCGTTGCGGCCCTGTCGCGGCCCCGTCACGGCCTTCGCCCCGGCCCTGCCCCGTCGCCCGGCCCTGCCCCGTCGCCCTGTCGCGGCCCCCCCGTCGCGGCCCCCCCGTCGCGGCCCCCCCCGTCGCGGCCCTCTGTCGCGGCCCACCGTCGCGGCCCCCCCGTCGCGGCCCTGCCCCGTCGCCCGCCCCTGCCCTGTCGCGGCCCTGTCAAGGCCCTGCCCCGGCCCTGCTCGGCCCTGCCCCGACCCTTCCCCCTGGCCCCGCCCCCGGCCATGCTCCGTCGCCTGTCGCAACGCACCGGGGACCCGTGCACCGCCCCCCCTCCTCTTTTCCCGTCGCCCGTCGCGGCTCCCTGGGGGGCCGCGCGCGGCCCCCTCAGGTCGCCTCGACAGGCGACGGAGAGGTGCGACCTGGGGGGGGGGGTCCGCGCGTCGCCCCTTCTGCCGCCTGTTCTGGCGCCCTGGGAGGCCGCGCGTCCCCCCCCCCCCCCCGTAACCTCCCTACCCGCCATCCGCCCTGCCCCGTGTTAGGGTTTGGGGGTGCAAGGGGGGGTGGCGGGGCTGTGTGGTCTCCCCTGCTCCTCCTCCTCCTCTGTCTCCCACTACTGCAGCTGCCGCTGAGGGGGGTGGGTGGTGTGGAGATGATGGAGTGGTGCTAGGGGGTGGAGTGTAAGCGAATCTAGAGGTTGCAGCAGGGGGTGTGTCAAAGGTGGGGTGGGATAGTTTGGGGAGGTTGAAGGGGGGTGGCCGCCGTGAAGCCCGCAGCTCCAGTCGCCCGTGAGACCGTTGCGCCAGTCGCCGTGAGCCTGTTGCGCCAGTCGCCCGTGAGCCAGTTGCTCCAGTCGCCCGTGAGTCCGTTGCTCCTGCCGCTCAGAGTTAGCCGCGGAGCCAGTTACTCCAGTAGCCCGTGTGCCAGTTGCTCCAGTTGCCAGTGTGCCAGTGCTCCAGTTGCCCGTGTGCCAGTTGCTCCAGTTTGCGCCGTGTGCCAGCAGCTTCAGCTGCCGCCCACTACCTCCTCTCCTCTCATAGTCCCTCCTCCTCCACACTTGCCTCTGTGATAGCTTCTAGCTTTGCTTACTATTATTGTGAACTATTGCTTGCTTACTTGTGCTCAGAATGTGTGGTGACATTGTGATCCACCCTGAGCTTGTCTTTTGTTTTGCTTTGCTTCTTGTGCTGATTGACACCCCACTTTGGCTATTGGGGGTGTGTCAGAATGTCATATTTGTCTAGCCTGCAGTGGGGTACTCTATAGTGAGTACAGCCCAATCTAGGGTTTCCTATATGTACTCAACTGCTTGCTAGTGCAATCATCTTCTCTTATTCATTCCTCATTTCCTCACAAATCCCGTCGTGTGCCTCCTGCAGTAACAGTTCCCTTAGTAGTGAGTACGCGGGTACCCAAATGCGGGTTGGTGCCTGTTTTTACGTAATAGACTCTCTAGCCTTCTGCCAGTTGCTGTGAATTTCCGGTCGTGAAAAATGGGTCGGTACTGTATCCGTGGGTGAATAGGCCTGTTAACAGTGGGTTGGTTTGGGCGAGTATGATGGCGTGGAGTTGGGCGGTAGGACGTGTGAGTGCGTCGGCAATGTTTGATGCGCCATTTTTGTACGTGACAGTATAGTGGAAGTTGGACTCCAGATAGTCCAACCAGCGATTCTGTCACGGGTTGAGATTCGGTTGGGCGCGGACGGTACTGTAGTGATCGGTGATCTGTCCGTACTGTCACGTCGGGTGCCAATCAGGTAGCATCGCCACACTTTGAACGCGTGCACGATTGCCAGCATTTCGCGGTCGTGTATCAGGTAGTTGCTGTTCGGGCGGGTGCAGCTTGCGGGACTCGTACGCGATTGGCTGCAGGCCGTTCCCGAAATCCTGCAATAGTACAGCTCCCGCGGCGATGTCACTTGCGTCGGTGACGAGCTCGAACGGACGGTGCGGATCTACTATGTGAAGCACAGGCGGCGAGCACAAAATTTGTTTTGAGGGCCGAGAAGGCGGCTTGCTCTTTCTCCCCCCACGTGTACTCAACCCCCCTTCCTCAGCAGGTCGGTCAACAGAGCAGTCAACTTCGCCATGTCGGGGACGAACCGCCGCGCACGTAGTTGACGAACCCCAAAAAAGCTCTGCAACTCGGTCAAGTTTGTTGGCGCGGCACGCTTGAATCGTCGCGATCTTCTTCGGGTCTATTTCCAATCCTTCAGCTGAAATAATGTGTCCCAAAAACTCCAGTCCGTACTGTAAAAACTCACACTTAGATGCTTTCGTCAGTAGGCGGTTCTCACTCAGTATTTTAAAAACTGCATCAATGTCCTGTAGGTGCTGTGCTCTGTCTGGGCTGTAAATTAGTATGTCGTCAAGGTACACGATGACGCACTTATCTAAAAGCGCGCGGAAGGCTTCGTTCACGGTCATTTGAAAGGTTGCAGGGGCGTTGGTCAGTCTGAAGGGCATGACGGTGTATTCGAAGGATCCGTAGCGTGTTCGGAAAGCTAATTTCGGGCAGTCAGGTGGGTTGATTCGGATCTGGTGGTAGCCTCCTCGAAGGTCAATTTTCGAGAAAACCTGGGCTGTGCGCAGTTGGTCGATCAGTTCGTTGGCTTGTGGGATGGGGTAACGGGATTTGATGGTAACCCTATTCAGTGCGCGGTAATCGATGCACATGCAAAAACCCCCGTCCTTTTTCCGTGTGAACAGTATCGGTGCTGCGAAGGGTGACGAACTCGGGCGAATGAATTCCTTCTCGAGTAGGTAATCTAGCTGCTTCCTTAGTTTGTCCAGTTTGGGTTGGGTCAGTCGGAACTGTCGCTGTACTATCGGCTGTGCCCCCGGTTCTAACTCTATCCTGTGGTCTTGCGGTTGCTGAGGTGGCAGTCCTGTCGGTAGGTCATCCGGGAAAATCCCACTATACGGCTTCAGTAGTGCTGCCAAGTCATCCGTTACGTCGGCTAGTAGTTTCTGTACACCCCCCCCCCCCCCTTTGTCTGCTGCCTCGGCTTCCCGAATGTCGACCACGTACACGTCAGCTCTTGCCACTACGGCGCGTTTCATCGTGATCACGTTGATACGCACCGACGAAGACTCAGGCAAGCCCCAGCGAGGTAAGGCGATGTTGTTACCGTTCACTCGCACGGTGCAATCACCCGTCGTCCAGATGATTCGCGGATTGTGTCGTCGCAGCTAATAACGACCGAGTAAAATGTCGGTTCCGTCGAGGGTTGTCGCGAGCATTTCCTGGCTAACGTGAAGTTACCCCCGCATCGAATCCGAACCCGGTCTACGCGTTCCCGTATCGCCAGTGGCGTGCCGTCAACTAGTCTTGCGTCAATCTCAGGTAAACATCTGTCCAGTGGCAGTCTCAGTTTTCATGTCGTGGCGGTGTTGATCAGGCTGTGGCTGGCTCCCCCGTCTACGAATATTTTAACTAGTCCCAATTTTCCCGCTAAGCAGTATGGGGCTATCTACCGTAGTACCCTCCTTATTCGGCCGGGTGTGGTCGATTGCGTGAACCGGCACAATCACTCGGTGAGGGTCGGTTGGGTCGGGCGAGCGGCATGACTTGTCAGTAGAGGGCCCGTCTGCTACTGACTCCCAGTGTTTCCCTGCTGCTTGGTCTGTTTCTGCTGCCCAGCTTCCCCCTTTCCCTTAGCGTTTTCCGGGCATTCGCTTTTGCGGTGTCCCGGCCGATTGCACGCGAAGCAGCGCCCTTTGAACGGTGCGGCAGCGGCATTCGCGGCGACGACACGTATCATGGCGCCCTCGTTCGTCCCACGAGATCGATGTCCCCAGTTGCTGTTGCTTCCGTAGGACCCCGGCCTCGTTCGGCGAAAGAAGTCGAGCTTCTTCGCCATGGCGAGAATTTCCTGGAAGTCGATGACGCCGCGGAGCTGAATTTCTTGGGCGATATCATGCTTCAGGCCGCCGATGTAGCGGTCGATGCGCTCGCTTTTGTGCATGTATCCCACTTGCTCACATAGCGCCAGGAACCCACTAGTGTAGTCTTGGACGGAACCGAGTTTGTGCCAAGTGCGGAGCTTCTGACGCGCCGAGATCGAAGCCGCAATTGGCTAAATTCGAGCGCGCAGACCTGCGCACCACGTGTCCCACGTGCGACATTGGGGCACCTCTATGAAATACAACGGTGCCCAGGGTCCGGTTTGTCCTTCCCGTGTCGGTAGAGTCGCGTACTCCATCGGCTTCGTGATGATGACACACCACCAGTCCATGGCGGGTCCCCGCAGCAGCGACACGGGGTAGCGAATCTTTGCCGTATCCTCCGAGACGTAGTTGGCGTCAAAAAATACGTTCAACGTGAACAACCACGCCTGAACGGTAGGACCAACCCATTGACTCGGGTCAAAGCATGGCGGATGCTGCGGCTTCAGCGGCATCGATGACGGCAGTGCCGAATCATTGGTCGGTGTTGAAATCGGACGCGAGGCTGGCTCCTGGCCGCATTCGTCGCTTCGGAGTGTGTCGTGCCGTGGTCGTCGTCTCCGTCGTGACGGACGACGCCATCACTGGCTGCGCTCGCGGGTTGCCCAACACTTCCGTGCTGCGATGCCTGTGGTGCAGGTTGTCCCGGAGTGCCAAGTGCTTGTGATTGTGCTTGCTGTGCTCGTGCGACGTCATTTTGCAGGGACGTGCGTTCGGCCGTCAGTGCTGCGATTTCTTCAGAGCTTTCGTGGAGTTGTCACAGCAGCTCGTTCAAACGGTCCTGCGTGAGCATCGTGATGTCGATATGTTCAGCCATAACGAAGGGCGTCGGCTTAGCTTGTCAGAACATTATAGCTTATACATTTGTGTAGGCTGTAGTGGGGTAGCCCATAAGGGGTACAACCCAATTAGGGTTAGTACTTGTACCCAAATTTCTGTTCAATCCAATCATTTCTCGTTCATTAGTTTGACATGGAATCAGAGCAGGTTCCTTGGGCCCACCACCTGCTACGCTGCTAGTAACCGCCCCTAGGCCCGTCGCTCCTAGCCTACGCGGCCCGTCGACCCCTAGCCCGCGCCCGGCCCCGTTCCTAGCCCGCGCCCGGCCACGTCGGCCCTTAGCCCCGCGCCCGGCCCTGTTCCTAGCCCGCGCCCGGCCCCGTACCTAGCCTCACGCCCGGCCCCGTATCGCGCCCAGCCCCGTTTCGCACCCGGCCCCGTATCGCGCCAGGCCCTGTATCGCGCCTGTCCCCGTACCTAGCCTCGCGCCCGGCCTCCGTTCCGCGCCCAACGCCCGGCCCCGTACCTCCCCAGCGCCTGGCCCCGTCCCTTGCCCAGCGCCCAGCGCCGTATCTAGCCCGCGCCCGGCCCTGTACTTAGCCCGCGCCTGGCCCCGTACCTAGTCTCGCGCCCGGCCCCGTATCGCGCCCGGCCCCGTACCTGCCTAGCGCCCGGCCCCGTACCTGCCTAGCGCCCGGCCCCGTCCCTTGCCTAGCGCTCGGCCCCGTATCGCGCCCAACGCCCGGCCCCGTACCTCCCCAGCGCCTGGCCCCGTCCCTTGCCCAGTGCCCAGCCCCGTACCTAGCCCGCGCCCAGCCCCGTACCTAGCCCCGCGCCCGGCCCAGTACCTAGCCCGCGGCCGGCCCCGTACCTAACCCTGCGCCCGGCCCCGTTTCGCGCCCCACGCCCGGCCCCGTACCTGCCCAGAGCCCGGCCCCGTACCTAGCCCGCGCCCGGCCCCGTACCTAGCCCGCGCCCGGCCCTGTACCTAGCCCGCGCCCGGCCCCGTACCTAGCCCGCGCCCGGCCCCGTTCCTAGCCCGCGCCCGGCCCCGTACCTAGCCCACGCCCGGCACACTACCTAGCCAGCGCCCGGCCCTGTACCTAGCCCGCGCCTGGCCCCGTCCTTGGCCCGCGCCCGGCCCCGGCGGCCTCTTAGCCCCACTAACACTGCTGCTCCTGCTACAGCTGCTACTGCTACTGCTACAGCTGCTACTGCTGCTCCTACGTACTACACAGCTATGGCTTCGCTTCGTGTCCTTGCGTTTGATCATGACGGTAGACCAGTTCAGTTTGACACGTGGCTTGATGACCTGCAGCTGTACCTACTAAGCGATTCTAAGGACAATGTCTCGCTTTTTGACCTAGCGTCAGGAGCTGCTACTGCCCCTCCCGCCACAGCCGATAGTTCGACTCGCTCACAGTGGCTTACTCGCGACGCTGCTGCCCGCTTAGCCATTCGCAACCACCTGCCATTAGCTGAATGCGCTCACTTCGGACAGCACAGGACAGCACAGGCGCTGTACGACGCTGTAGTCGCCCGCTACTCCTCCCCTGCCACTGCTGCTCTAGGCCGCCTCCTTCTGCCCTACCTGTTCCCCGAGCTGTCCGCCTTTGCCAAAGTCGAGGACCTGGTTTCCCACCTTCGCGCTAGTGACGCTCGCTACCGCGCTGCCGTTCCTGCTGAGTTCCTTGACAAGAACCCCCCCCCCCCGATGTACATCACTCTCTACTTTATAGTCACCCGCCTCCCTGACTCTCTTCGCTCTGTCAGGGACCACTTCCTCTCTCTTGACCCCACCTCCCTCACTGTTGACCTCCTCGAGTAGCATCTCCTTGCAGCTGAGACTAGTGCAGTTGCTGTAGGTGCTGCTCGTGGCACTCCGCGCCCGCCCTTCTTTGAGGGGTGTTCCCCCTCCCCCCTTGCCCCCTCCTACTCCTCTGCTGCTGCCGCAGACGTCTCTGTTCCTGAGGACGTCGGGGCTGCTTCTGCTAGTGCGAAGCACCGCAGCAGCAAGGGCAAGGGTGGCCGGGGTGGTGGTGGTGGCAGCGGCGGTGGTGGAGGTGGCAGCGGGAGTTGTGGTGGGGGCAGGAGTGGAGATGGCGGCGGCGGTGGGACTGTTGGTGGGAGTGGGGGCTCTGGTGGCGGTGGTGGAGGCAGCGGTGGGAGTGGCGGCAGTGGAGGCGGTGGGACTGGTGGCGGTGGGACTGGAGCTCGGCGTGTCGGTTTTGGGGGTGGCCAACGTCAGCAGCAGCAGCGTCGGGGCGAGACCCCGTCTCCCCAGCAGCTTCGTGAGTGGTTTCTGCGTGGGGCGTCTGGGGGTAGTTGCCCGTATGTCATTCGCACGGGTGACCGTGCTGGTCAGACTTGCGGGAGGCTCACCACTCAGCACCGCTGCTTCTCCCGCCTCGACGACGCTTGGCGTGCTGAGTTTGTTGACGACGTCGAGCTCTCTCGCTGGGCAGATCTGCTCAAGTCTAGGATTGCTATCTTTGACCTAGACTTTGATGCTATTCTTTCTGCTATGTATGCTTTGTCTGTTAGTGCTGAGGGTGACTGTTACCGGCGTGTGCCGCCTGACCCAGGTATAGCTGCAGCTGCTCTAGGTGCTAGTGAGTTTGGTACTCTCCCTGGTACTGCGCCTGCTGAGGCTTTGCACACCTTCACGTTGGACTCAGACGCCTCGCGGTGTTTCTTTCGTGACAGCACCACCTTCACTCCTCTTCCTGCATCTGTCCCGGTAAGGCTGGCTGACCCCTCCGGGGGACTGGTCGTGGCCCGTTCCTCCACTGTCCTCCCATGTCCGGCGGTTCCGCCCGGCTCACTGTCAGGCCTTCACCTCCCCTCGTTCTCTACGAACTTGGTGAGTACCGCTGCCCTCCAGGATGCGATGGTCACTACCACCACTCCTGGGGGTCAGCGTGTGTCGATCTGCACGTGCACACGGACGGGACGTCACCTGCCCACGTTCACTCGTCAGCCAGGGTCGAGTCTGTACACCCTCACTACCGAGCCTTCTCAGGTAGCTGCGTCAGCTCAGGTGTCCGCGTCAGGTCAGGTGCCTCTTGCTCGTGTTGCCTCGAGTGGCACCAGACTCTTTTGTGGCACCACCGCCTGGGTCACCCCTCCCTGCCACGTCTTCGTGGCATGCACTCTCGTCTTCTTGTCTCTGGTCTTCCCAGGTCTCTGCCTCCCCTGCCGCCCTCGCCTGCCCCGCCTTGCCTCCCTTGCGTCGAGGGTCGGCAGCGCGCCGCTCCTCACTCCTCCTTTCCCCCGACGACTGCTCCCCTGCAGACTCTCCACATGGACGTGTGGGGCCCGGCCCGCGTCAGTGGTCAGAGCCGCGAGCGCTGCTTTCTACTGGTTGTTGACGACTACACGCGGTACACCACGGTCTTCCCCTTGCGCAGCAAGGGTCAGGTCATTGATGTCTTGATCCCTTGGATCCGCACTGTCCGTCTTCAGCTCCGCGAGCGCTTCGGCCAGGACCTTCCTGTCCTGCGTCTGCACTCTGACAGAGGTGGTGAGTTCTCCTCCAACCTCTTGCGGGACTTTTGTCGTGGGGAGGGCATTCTCCAGTCGTTCATGCTTCCGGACTCCCCTCAGCAAAATGGGATTGCTGAGTGCCGCTTTGGCTTAGTCATGGAGGTCGCTCGTACCTCCATGATCCATGCGGCTGCTTCCCATTTTCTGTGGCCGTTTGCGGTCCAGTACGCTGCGCATCAGCTCAACCTCTGGCCCCGTGTCTCCTTGCCGGAGACCTTGCCCACACTGCGTTGGATGGGGGAGGTTGGCGATGCGTCGGTGTTCCGGGTCTGGGGATCTCGTGCCTTTGTTCGCGATACGTCTGCGGACAAGCTCTCCCCCCGTGCTATCCCCTGCGTCTTCCTTGGCTTTGTCCCTGACACGCCTGGCTGGCAGTTTTACCACCCCACCTCGCGCCGTGTCCTCCCGTCTCAGGACGTCACGTTCGACGAGTCGGTTCCCTTCTACCGTCTCTTCCCCTACCACTCTACCCCTCCCCCGCCCCCGCCGCTCTTCCTTGCTCCCGGTCCCCCTCCGGTAGACCCCCTCCCGCCCCAGGGTCCTGCTCCCTTAGGTGTGTCCCAGGTGGACCCTCTCCCTGGTCCTGCGCCTGTTCAGGTAGCTGTCGGCTCAGGTGCTGCTTGAGGTGCTGCGTATGGGGGTGCTGCGTCTGGGGGTGCGGAGCCTGGGGGTGCGGGGTCTGAAGGTGCTGAGACTGGGGGTGCTGAGCCTCGTGGTGTTGGGACTGGGGGTGCTGAGACTTGGGGTGCTGAGCCTGAGGGTGTTGAGCCTGGGGGTGCTGCGTCGGAGGGTGCGGAGTCTGGGGGTGTTGAGCCTCAGGGTGCTGCTTCGTCTGGAGGTTCTGCTGGTGCTTCGCCGAGACTGTCTCCGCAGCAGCTGCGTGAGTGGTTTGTTCGACGCGCACGCCTTCGGAGTGGAGCCACTGGGGCTGGAGGTGCTGGAGCTGCTGGAGCTGGAGGTGCTGGAGCTGCTGGAGCTGGAGGTGCTGGAGTTACTGCTGGATCTAGCGGTACTGGAGGTCTGCGACCACTGGTCCTGGAGGTGCTCGTACCCGGGGTACTGGAGCTGCCGGGACTGGTGGTGTTGAGGGTGCTGGAGTTGTAGGCCCTGGCGCAGGAGGCGCTGGAGCTGCCGGAGCTGGAGTTGGAGGCATTGGAGCTGGAGGCACTGGAGGTGTTGACCCTTGCGCTGGAGGTGCTGGAGGCACTGTGCGGCCGCGACTGTACTTCGTTCCCCTGCTTCAGCAGGTTCTTGGTACCCCGTCTTCTACCGGCCTTACTCCTCCTCTCCTGTGTCCTCCGCTTGACCAGTCGCAGTCGCCGTTACAGCCCGCCTCCCATTGCTTGCTCCCTCTCCTTACACTGAGCAGTCCGGCGGTCTTACAGAGCGTCGTGAGCCTGCGTCTCGTCCTGTCTCGCCTGTTCGCACTGCTCGTCGCGCTCCTCGTTCGCGTCCTCCTCCTGTCCCCGGCACGCACGCTATGGCACTCTGTCCTTCCTCTGTTCCACTGCGTGTTCCTCTGCCTGCTCCTCCTGAGTCCTCTCTTCTTGAGGTCCCTGACCCTGAGTCTGACCGCGCTCGTGCTGTTAGTCCTGCTATCTCTCGTCTTCTCGTCACTACTAACACAGACCCTTCTTTTGAGTCTGCTGCTGCGTCTGCTCTCGTTGCTGAGCTGCTTAACTTTGCTGCTGCCTGTCGTCTCGACTACGCCACTGCTCTTGTTGCTGAGTCTGCTTCTGCCAGTCCTCCGTCCGTCGGGGGTGAGTGTGCTCTTGGCACGGACGTCCTTGAGGACAGGCAGGAGGACTTTGAGTGTCTTGCAGCTGCTGTATCTCGTTTCGCTTCCATGCTACTTGCCCCTGAGGGAGACCCGGATGCTCCACACATCCCGACCCCGCGCTCTTACGCAGAGGCGATTACGGGTCCTTACTCCTCTCAGTGGCAGGCAGCCATGGATGCCGAGATGGCATCCTGGAAGTCCACAGGCACCTACGTCGACGAGGTTCCCCCACCTGGGGCGAACATAGTCGATGGCATGTGGATTTTCAGGGTGAAGCGGCCGCCGGGTTCTCCGCCTGCCTTCAAGGCGCGTTATGTTGCTCGAGGTTTCAGTCAGCGACAGGGAGTTGACTACTTCCAGACCTTCTCCCCCACCCCGAAGATGACTACTCTTCGGGTGTTGCTGCACGTCGCTGCTCAGCGTGACTACGAGTTGCACTCTCTGGACTTCAGCACAGCTTTCTTGCAGGGCAGCCTGCACGAGGAGATCTGGCTGCGCCGCCCACCTGGTTTCACTGGGACGTTTCCTGCACGTACCCAGTGGAGCCTCCGCCGGCCAGTCTACGGTCTCCGCCAGGCGCCTTGCGGCTGGCGGAGACACGCTGAGGACTATACTTGCGGCTCTTGGGTTAGCTCCTTCTACTGCGGACCCGTCGCTGTTTCTACGCACCGACACCTCTCTGCCGCCGTTCTACGTCCTCGTGTACGTCGACGACCTCGTCTTTGCCACTGCTGACACTAAGGCACTGACCCTTGTGAAGTCCGAGCTACAGAAAAGACACACCTGCACTGACCTGGGTGAACTGCGCAACTATCTTGGCTTGCAGATCACCCGGGACAGAGCACGGCGCACCATCACACTGACTCAGTCACACATGGTGCACCAGGTCCTTCAGCGCTTTGGCTTCCAGTTTTCCTCGCCACAGCCCACTCCTCTGTCTACCAGCCACTCGCTCTCAGCTCCACCTTCGGACGACTCCGTAGAGCCAAGTGGTCCGTACCCAGAGCTTGTGGGTTGCCTCATGTACCTGATGACTTGCACACGACCTGACCTCGCGTACCCTCTCAGCCTTCTGGCTCGCTACGTGGCTCCCGGTAGGCACCGAAAGGTGCACTGGGATGCTGTGAAGAGGGTACTGCGTTACCTGTGCAGTACGTCGGGCATGGGGCTCATGCTTGGAGGACGGGGTCCAGTTGTTCTCATCGGTCACGCAGACGCCTCCTGGGTTGACGACTCAGCAGCGCAACGGTCGTCACAGGGTTACACCTTTAGTCTTGGTTCTGGCTCTGTGTCATGGCGGTCTACCCGCTTGTCTTCGGTTCTCAGCTCCAGTTGTGAGGCTGAGATCTACGCCGGGGCTATGGTTGCTCAGGAGCTCCGCTGGCTGACCTACCTGCTGACCGACTTGGGTGAGCAGCCTCGTTCGCCTCCAGTTCTGTACGTAGACAACAAGGCCATGATTGCCTTGTGTCAAGAGAACAGACTGGAGCACAGAACGAAGCACATCGTTCTGCGATACTTCCTTGCTCGAGAGTTGCAGCAGGACATGACATGCTATAATAAGCTATAATAAGCACATCGCAAGCTATAATATTCTGACACACCCCCATAGGCAAAGTGGGGGAGAACAAGTGGCCACAAGACCAGTCAAGAAAAGCAAAGCAAGCTCAGGGTGGATCACAAAGACACCACACAGTCCGAGCACAAGCAAAGGGCCACAGGGCCAGTTCACATGCAGAGTTACATAAAAGAGAACAAACAATACAATGATCATACCATAGCAAGTGTAAGCATGCAGGTATATATATAGATCACAGTACAAGCAAAGTCACGCAGTGAGCAAGTGAGGCAAAGTAGGTACAAGTCCTAACACAGAAGATAAGCACTGATGATCACCAGGCGGAAGTGCCTTGGTGAATATATCAGCAGTGTTGGCCCTAGAGGCCACATACGCAAGACGAAGCTGGCCACGCTGCTGCAACTCTCAAGCAAGGAAGTAGCGCAGAGCGATGTGCTTCGTTCTGTGCTCCTGACACAAGGCAATAATTGCCTTGTTATCTACGTATAGCACTGGAGGCGAACGAGGCTGCTCTCCCAAGTCGGTCAGCAGGTAGGTGAGCCAGCGTAGCTCCTGTGCAGCCATGGCCCCTGCGTAGACGAGCGCGTAGACCGCGAGGAAACAGAGCCACAACCGAGGCTGAAGGTGTAACCCTGTGACGACCGCTGCGTAGCTGAGTCGTCAACCCAAGAAGCGTCTGCGTGACCAGTGAGGACAACTGGACCCCGTCCTCCAAGCACGAGCTCCATGCCCGACGTATTGCACAATTAACGCATTACCCTATTCGCAGCATCCCAGCGCACCTTTCGGTGCCTACCGAGAGCCACGTAGCGAGCCAGGAGGCTGAGAGGGTACGCGAGGTCAGGTCTTGAGCACGTCATCAAGTACATGAGGCAACCCATAAGCTCTGGGTACGGACCAGTCGGCTCTACGGACTCGTTCGAAGGTGGAGCTGAGAGCGAGTGACCGGTAGACAGAGGAGTGGGCTGTGGCGAGGAGAACTGGAAGCCGAAGCGCTGAAGGACCTGATGCACCATGTGCGACTGAGTCAGTGTGATGGTGCGCGCGCTCTGTCCCGGGTGATCTGCAAGCCATGATAGCTGCGCAGTTCACCTAGGTCAGTGCAGGTGTGTCTCTTCTACAGCTCCAACTTCACAAGGGTCAGTGCCTCAGTGTCAGCAGTGGCAAAGACGAGGTCGTCGACGTACACGAGGACGTAGAACGGCGGCAGTGACGTGTCGATGCGTAGAAAAAACGACGGGTCAGAAGTCGAAGGAGAAAACCCAAGAGCCGCAAGTGCAGTCCTCAGTGTGTCATGTCACTCGCGAGGCGCCTGGCGGAGACCGTAGACTGGCCGGCGGAGGCTCCACTGGGTACCTGCAGGAACGACCCAGTGAAGCCAGGTGGGCGGCGCAGCCAGATCTCCTCGTGCAGGCTGCCCTGCAAGAAAGCTGTGCTGAAGTTCAGAGAGTGTAACTTGTAGTCACGCTCAGCAACGACGTACAGCAACACCCGAAGAGTAGTCATCTTCGGGGTGGGGGAGAAGGTATGGAAGTAGTCGACCCCCTGTCGCTGACTGAAGCCTCTAGCAACGTAACGCGCCTTGTAGGCAGGCGGAGAACTCGACGGCCGCTTCACCCTGAAAATCCACATGCCATCGACTATGTTCGCCCGAGACGGGGGGAACTGCGTCAACGTAGGTGCCTGTGGACTTCCAGGATGCCATCTCGGCATCCATGGCTGCCTGCCACTGAGAGGAGTAGGGACCCGTAATCGCCTCTGCGTAAGAGCGCGGGGTCGGGATGTCTAGTGCATCCGGGTCTCCCTCAGGGGCAAGCAGCATGGAAGCGAAACGAGGTAAAGCTGCCGCAAGACACTCAAGGTCCTCTTGCCTATCCTCAAGGACGTCCGTGCGAGGAGCACACTCACCCCTGACGGACGGAGGACTGGCAAAATCAGACTCAGCAACAAGAGCAGTGGCGTAGTCTAGACGACAGGCAACAGCAAAGTCAACCAGCTCAGCAACGAGGGCAGACGCAGCAGTGGACTCAAAGGAAGGGCCAGTGACAACAGTGGCGAGGAGACGAGAGACAGTGGGACTGGCAGCACGAGGCGCGGTCAGACTCAGGGTTAGGGACGGCAGGAAGAGAGGACTAAGGAGGAGGCTGCAGAGGAACACGCAGTGGAACAGAGGAAGGACGAAGTGCCATAGCGTGTGTGCCGGGGACAGGAGGGGGACGCGGATGAGGAACGCGACGACCAGAGCGAACAGGGGATGCATGACGAGACGCAAGCTCACGACGCTTTGTAAGACCGCCGGCCTGCTCAGTGTAAGGAGAAGGAGCAGGTAGTGGGGAGGCTGGCTGTAACGGGGGCTGCGACTGGTCAGTCGGTGGACACAATAAGGGAGGAGTAAGGCCAGTAGAAGACGGGACACCAAGAACCTGCTGAAGCAGGGGAACAAAGTACGGTTGCGGCCGCACATTGCCTCATGCACTACGAGCTCAAGGGTCAACAGCTCCAGCTCCTCTAGCTCCTGCGCCTCCCGCGCCAGTGGCTCCACCTCCAGCGCCAACTGCTCCAGCTTCTCCAGCCCCAGCAGCTCCAGGCTCCATAGGGTCTCTAGCTCCAGCTCCCCCAACACCACCAGTCCCAGCAGCTCCAGTACCCTTGGTACGAGCACCTCCAGGACCAGCGGCTGTAGCACCTCCGACACCACCAGCTCCAGCAGTAACTCCAGCACCTCCAGCTCCAGTGTCTCCAGCTGCAAAGTCTCTAGCTCCGGCAGCTCCACTCCGAAGGCGGGTGCGCTGAGCAAACCTCTCGCGCAGCTGCTGCGGGGAGAGGGGCTCCGGCCGGGGAGACAGTCGTGGCGATGCACCCGCGGGACCTCCAGAAGAAGCAGTACCCCACGGCTCAGCACCCCCAGACTCCGCACCCTCAGACTCAGCACCCCCAGGCTCCACACCCTCAAGCTCAGCACCCCCAGGCTCCACATCCGCAGGCTCAGCACCCCAGGCTCCGCACCCCCAGGCTCAGCACCCCCAGACCCGGCACCCTCAGACTCAGCACCCCCAGGCTCCGCACCCCCAGACGCAGCACCCCCAAACGCAACACCTCGAGCAGCACCAGAGCCGACAGCTACTTCAACAAGCGCAGTCTCAGGGAGAGGGTCTACCTAAGACACACCTGAGGGAGCAGGACCCTGGGGGGGGAGGGGGGTCTACCGGAGGGGGACCTGGAGCAGGGAAGAGCAGCGCGGGGGGTGGGGGAGGGCAGTGCGGTAGGGGAAGAGACGGTAAAAGGGAACCGACTCGTCAAACGTGACGTCCTGTGGTAAAACTGCCAGCCAGGCGCGTAAGGGAAAAGCCAAGGAAGACGCAGGGAATAGCGCGGGCGGAGAGCTTGTCCACGGATGATCGCGAACAAGAGACACGAGAACCCCAGACCCGGAATTCCGACACATCGTCAACCTTCCCCGTTCAACGCAATGTAGGCGAGGTGTCCGGCAAGGAGACACAGGGCCAGAGGTTGAGCTGATGCGCAGCATACCAGACCGCAAACGGCCACAGAAAATGGGGAGCAGCCGCATGGATCATGGAGGTACGAGCGACCTCCATGACTAAGCCAATGCGGCACTTAGCAATCCCATTATGTTGAGGGGAGTCCGGATGAAAAGCGTGAACGACTGGAGAATGCCCTCCCCACGACAAAAGTCCCGCAAGAGGTCGGAGGAGAACTCACCACCTCTGTCAAAGTGCAGACGTAGGACAGGAAGGTCCTGGCGGAACGGTTCGCGGAGCTGGAGACGGACTGCGCGGATCCAAGGGATCAAGACATCAACGACCTGACCCTTGCTGCGCAAGGGGAAGACCGTGGTGTGGCATGTGTAGTCGTCAACAACCAGCAAAAAAGTAGCGCTCGCGGCCCTGTCCACTGACGCGGGCTGGGCCCCACACGTCCATGTGGAGAGTCTGTAGGGGAGCAGTCGTCGGGGGAAATGAGGAGGAGTAAGGAGCGGCGCGCTGCACCCCTCGACGCAAGGAAGGCAGGGCGGGGCAGGCGAGGGCGGGAGGGGAGGCAGAGACCTGGGAAGACCAGAGGCAAGGAGGCGGGATTGCATGCCACGAAGGCGTGGCAGGGGAGGGGTGACCCAGGCGGTGGTGCCAAAGAAGAGTTTGGTTTGACAGGAGGCGACACGAGCAAGGGGGTGCTACCTGACGTGACGCAGACACCTGGGCAGACGCAGCTACATAAGGAGGCTCGGTAGCCAGTGTGTACAGACTCGACCCTGGCCGACGAGCGAACGTGGCCAGGTGACGGCCCGTCCATGTATACGTGCAGATCGACACACGTTGACCCCTTGGAGTGGTGGTAGTGACCATCGCGTCCTGGAGGGCAGTGGTACTCACCAAGTTCGTGGAGAAAAGGGGAGGTGAAGGCCTGACAGTGAGCCAGACGGAACCGCCGGACACGGGAGGACAGTGGAGGAACGGGCGAGGACTGGGCCCCCGGTACAGGTGCAGAGAGAGGAGTGAGGGTGGTGCTGTCGCGAAAGAAACAGCGTGAGGCACCTGAGTCAAGTGTGAGTGTGCAAGGCCTCAGCAGGCGCAGTTGCAGGGAGAACAGACTCACTAGCACCTAGAGCAGCAGCCTCTATACCTGGGTCACGCGGCACACATAGGTAATAGTCACCCTCAGCACTAACAGACAAAGCATACATAGCAACAAGGATAACATCATAGTCTAGGTCAAAGATAGCAACTCCAGACCTAAGCAGCTCTGCCGAGGGGGGCACTTGGCCTCATCACCAAACTCTGCGCGCCAAGCATCGTCGAGGCGGGAGAAGCAGCGGTGCTGAATGTGAGGCTTCCCGCATGTCTGACCAGCACGGTCACCTGTGCGAATGACATGCGGGCAGCTACCACTACCCCTAGATGCCCCACTGTGAGAAAACCACTCACGAAGCTGCTGAGGCGACGGGGTCTCGCTCCGACGCTGGGGCTGCTGCCGCTGGCCACCTCCCGAACCTCCACGCTGAGTAGCTGCAGCCCTACTGCCACCACTCCCACTGCCGCCACTACCGCCACCCCCACCGCTGCCACCGCCGACTCCACCAAAGCCCCCACTCCCGCCACCACTCCTACTACTGCCACCACCTCCACTGCCTCCACCACATCCACTGCTGCCCCCACCACCACCCCTGTTGCCACCACCACCACCCCTGCCACCCTTGCCCTTGCTGCTGCGGCGCCTCGCACTAGCAGAAGCAGCCCCGACGTCCTCAGCACCAGGGACGTCAACACCAGCAGCAGAGGCGTAGGAGGGGGCAAGGGGGGAGGGGGAGCACCCCTCAAAGAAAAGCGTGCGCGGCGTGCCACGAGCAGCACCTACAGCGACTACACTAGTCTCAGCTGCAAGGAGGTGCTGCTCGAGGAG
>CANJKZ010000797.1:3557500-3680168 GCA_947471745.1 Closterium sp. Naga37s-1 | reverse complement strand
GTCCCCCTTTCCCCCGCACTCCATTGTCGATCGCAACGTGGGCAAGGCCAACTGTCTGGCCGTCCGATCCAAGGGGGGGCCTACATCGTGCTCACGTTTGACGTGCCCTCAACTTCACATGCCTTCTCCCCCCAACCTCCAGTTGTAGACCACAACGTGGGCAAGGCCAACAGATTGCAGTCCTCGTGTCTCCTCTGCTCGCCTCCGCATGCCCTGCCTTCACTCGTTTCCCGGTCTCTCTTCTTCCCCTTCCCTCCCCCTCCCCCACCCCCCCCAACCTCCAGTTGTCGATCGCAACGTGGGCAAGGCCAACCGGCTGCCGTCCGATCCGAACGGGATCTACATCGTGGTCACGAGTGCTGACGTGGATGTGTGGGAGTTCAGCCGCTGCAGCTATTGCGGGTGGCATGCACAGATGATGGACATGCGCACTGGCAGCCCCATAGTGTATGCATTTGTGGGGCACCACTCGCTGTGCTGCCAGTACAGCAAGTAAGTGTACCATTGCACTGTGCTCGTATTGCCAGTGGTCACCACTCGCTGTGTGGCACCATTCCCTGTCTTGACAGTGCGGCTTATAAAGAGGACAGATGATGGGCATGCACACGGGCAGCCCCGTAGCATGCGCGCTCGCCGGCCACCACTCCTTCTGCTGTCCGTGCATGCAGCTCCTCCCCCAACGGGCTGCCAGCCATTGGGTTTTGAGACGTCTAAGAACTCAAAACTTTTGAGACGACTCAGACCTCAAAACTTGAGATGTCTCAGAACTGCCCGTTCATTCAGCTCCTCCCCCAACGGGCTGCCAGCCAGCCAGCCATGGACAGCATGGCGTGCAGAACAGCATCGGAACACCATGGTGATAGTTGCAAACCTTTTGAGTCGACTCAAAAGTGGGCTTCCCAAATATTGGTGGTCCAAATATCGGGTAACACCATGGTGATAGTTGTGAACCCGTGGGCTTCCCAACTATCACCACTAAAGCTGCTGATGCTGACCCTTTCCTTTCCTCCTGCCCACCACCATGCTCCTCCCCCTCCACCCCCATTCCCGCCTGGCAGCTCCTCCTTCAACGGGCTACCAGCCATAGACAGCATGGCGAGCACCATCGCTCATGAAATCACTGAAGCTGCTGACTGGGTGACGCCTCCTGCCTGCTAGACCCCCCTGCCCTCCCATGCCTCCTCCCTCCCACCTCCCATCCTCCACTTGCAGCTCCTCGGGCTACCAGCCATATACAGCATGGCGAGCACTATCGCCCACGAGATTACAGAGCTGCCACCGACCCAGACATGGGTTCTCCCAACCACTGCCACTAAAACTACTTCCCATCCCGCCACCCCCGCCCATCTCCCATTCCCATTGGCAGCTCCTCCCCCAACGGACTACCAGCCATAGACAGCATGGTGAGCACCATTGCCCACGAAATCACCGAGGCTGCTGCTGACCCCTCCTGCCTGCTTAACCCTCGCATTTCCCTGCCACCCCCCTGTCCCTCAAATCCCACCCCATCCCACCCTGGCCGCTCCTCCCCTAACGGGCTGCCAGCCATAGACAGCATGGTGAGCACCATCGCCCATGAGACGACAGAGGCCACCACCGAGTACACTGGGCTGGGCTCTCCCCGCGACCACCACCACTGAACCTCTACCCATTTCCTTCCCCGCTTCCCCATCCCCATCACCCTGGCAGCTCCTCCCCCAACGGCATGCCAGCAATAGACAGCATGGTGAGCACCATCGCCCACGAGATCACTGAAGCCACCACCGATCCGGACATTTCCTCGGGCTGGTTCGACGCTTCCGGGCAGGAAAACTCCGACAAGTGCGGCTCCTTCTACGGGCAGCCGGAAGAAATAAAACGCGCCAGCGGCCCCAGCAGCAGCACCAGCGGCGGCAGCAGCAGTGGTACCAGCAGCAGCAGCGGTAGCACAACCAGCAGCAGCAGCCGCCACAGGAGAACGCGTTTTTTCAAATCAACTTTGCAGCCCCTCAGAGCGATGAGTACGAGTACGAGTATAACATGGTTGGTAACCACGGCATGCGTTACATGGTGGAGGGCAACTGGGATATACTCACACGCATGTGCCAGATCCAAGGAAAGCCTCACGACCCTAGGTCCACCGAAACCTGAACGGCTGGCTCCGAACCAGGGCTTGGCTCCCGAACCAGGATTTGGTTGGAGGTTCGACAGAAGGCGGATGGAGAGCGTCGTTTTTAAGTGATTTCGCCGCTACAGGTCCGCAGCCCTTAGTTCTGCTGCTCCAGGCTCGGAATATATTGTCATCCCTCCTGACGATGGCGACAGCATCGGATCCCTGCCCCCTCCCAGCTCTGCCGCCCCAAGCTCAGCCGCCCCAAGCTCTGCTGCCCCAAGCTCTGCCGCTCCAAGCTCCGCTGCTCCAAGCTCTGCTGGCCCCAAGCTCTGCCGCCCCAAGCTCCGCTGCTCCAAGCTCTGCCGCCCCGAGCTCTGCCGCCCCAAGCTCTGCTGCCCCTAGTTCGGAGTATGGCCCAGGTTCGGAATATGCCCCAGGCTCGGAGTATGGCCCAGGTTCGGAGTACGCCCCAGGCTCGGAGTATGTGTACTACCCACCTGGATCTGAAGGCGAGATTGGCTCATTGGCTTCTCCCAGCTACGCCGCCCCTAGTTCCGCCGCCCCTAGTTCCGCTGCCCTAGTTCCGCACCCCTAGTTTTGCCGCCCCTAGTTCTGCCGCCCCTAGTTCTGCAGCCCCTATGTTCCGCCGTCCCTAGTTTCGCCGCCCCTAGTTCTGCCGCCCCTAGTTCTGCCGCCCCTAGTATCTCCGCCCCTAGTTCCGCCGCCCCTAGTTCCGCGCCCTAGTTCCGCTGCCCCTAGTTCCGCCGCCCCTAGTTCTGCCACCCCTAGTTCCGCCGCCCCTAGTTCCGCCGTCCCTAGTTCTGCAGCCCCTAGTTTCGCCGCTCCTAGTTTCGCCGCCCCAAGTTCCGCCGCTCCTAGCTCCGCCGCCCCCTAAGTTCCGCGGCCCCTAGTTCCGCCGCCCCTAGTTTCCGCGGCCCCTAGTTCCGCGGCCCCTAGTTCCGCCGCCCCTAGTTCTGCCGCACCTAGTTCTGCTCTTCCAAGCTCTTCCCCTCCCAGCAATGCTGCCCCCAGTTCTCTGCTGCTCCCAGTTCAAACAGGGCACCTGGCTCGGAAAATGCACCAGGCTCGGAAGTTGCACCGGGTTCAGATGCAGCACCTGGCTCGGAAACAGCGCAAGGTTCGGAATTGGCCCCTGGTTCGGAAGCAGCTCCTAATTCGCAGGTTGCTCCAGGTTCGAACGGTGCTCCGGGATCAACTAATGCACCAGCCTCAGAAAATGCTCCAGGCTCTGAAAATGCTCCAGGCTCGGAAAATGCTCCAGGCTCGGAGAGGCTCCAGGCTCGGAAGAGGCTCCAGGCTCGGAATATGCTCCAGGCTCAGAAGATGCTCCAGGCTCGGAGAACGCTCCAGGTTCAGAAAATGCTCCAGTCTCGGAAGAAGCTCGGGTTCAGAGAATGCTCCAGGCTCGGAAGAAGCTCCAGGCTCAGAGAATGCTCCAGGCCTCGGAAGAGTCTCCAGGCTCGGAAGGATCTCCAGGTTCAGAGAATGCTCCAGGCTCAGAAGATGCTCCAGGTTCAGAGAAAGCTCCAGGCTCAGAAGATGCTCCAGGTTCAGAGAATGCTCCAGGCTCAGAAGATGCTCCAGGTTCAGAGAATGCCCCAGGCTCAGAAGAAGCTCCAGGTTCAGAAAATGCTCCAGGCTCGGAAGATGCTCCAGGTTCGGAGTACGCTCCAGGCTCGGAATATGCTCCAGGTTCGGAGTACACTCCAGGCTCAGAAGATGACCCTTATGCTCCAGGGTCGGAAGGTGCTCAGGTTCAGAAGCTGCTCCAGGCTCGGAATATGCTCCTGCTCCAGGCTCGGATTATGCTCCTGCTCCTGGCTCCGAGTATGCTCCTGGCTCGGAGTATGTTCCACCTATTGAAGACCTCCCACCTGATTTGGAGCCTGCTCCAAGCTCCGAGGATGGACCTGGTTCAGAATATTATCCAGGTGGATCAGATTCATGAGTTACGCACCTGGATTCGGAGATTCTTCAGGTGGATTGGATTCAGGGAGTAACGCACCTGGGTTCGGAGGACTATTCAGATGGATCGGATTCAGGTAGTTACGCACCTGATTTTGGAGATTTCGCGAGTGGATTAGATGCAGGAGCAATGCACCTGCATTCAGAGATTATTCGGGTAATCTGGATTCAGGAAGCAGCGCACCAGAATTTGGAGATTATTCAGGTGGATCGGATTTAGATAGCTACGCGCCTGGAGTGGGAGAATATGCGGGTGAGAGTCTTTGAAATCTAGGCAGCCGAGACCTGATGAGCTTTCGGAACCACTCTTTCATTACTAAGAGAATAAGGACGGATTCACGTCTTTGCACTCGATAGCTTCCTGCATTTCAGCTCTTATATCACATGCGGTGTTGTTCTGATATGGCTATGGATGGCGGCATATGGTTCTGCTACTAAGAATCTGCTCACAGCGTTCCTAGCATAGTGACAGCTGTGGAAAATACTGTGGGTGGGATGTGATGTGAACAACCAACAGGCTCAGTTTTCTTCCCTGAACCCTACCCAACCGTTCTTAAATGTGCGGAAACACAGTGATACGAAGCATTTTCCCTAACCTCAGTGAATCAAAACTGGAAGTGTCATGTCTATGTTCAAGGGGAAATGAGGAGTTACCGAAGTCCAGAATATTTAATGTTTATTTATATAGTCACCAAGAGTTAAATGTTTGAGGTGTTCATATTGGCTTCACACGGCCTCGTAGTGAGTACAATAATGGAACCAGCCAGTGACCTTGGACGTGCGCGCTTCGTGAAGTGCAGCTTCCTTCCCATAAGATTTTCGTGACCTCGAGTTACTTTCTCCTTCACTGTCTTGTTCGCGACATTCGCCTCAAACCACCAAATGGCGAACTTTTGCGACAAGCACAGCACACCCCTACCCGAATAGTTGGTGAGGGGGGGGGCAAGCAGCATTTTCTCCCATCCCCAACAAAAATGGCGCGAAAACGGGCTGTGTGATCCCCTGTGGAAATGGCACCGCCCAGGGCTCCTCCAACCAACATCGTGTATTCGTAGGTCAAGCTCTTGAGAGCAAGAGAGAGGAGAGGGGGAAGTGAGCACTGAGCAGAGGCAAAAGCATGTAACACCAGCTGTGCTTGCGCGAATTGGAGTTAGGTCGAATCGAGTTGAGTCTCGAAGTTAGGTCAAGTTATAGTCTGGTGTCCAGGACTACGGCCATAGAGTTGAATAGCGCCCAGCTACTTCTGAAAGAGCATTTCCCGGACTGTTTTATTCACACGCATTGTTATCCATGCACGAATGCTAGCCCAATGCGCATTTGCGACAATGGTAACATGACTAGCATTATCGCAAGGTCTAACAGTCTCGCGCCAATGTCCGTCTAGCTTTTAGCTCAATACACCATTTCGCATATTTTTTTATCGCGACTAACAGAAATGGCCCACAGGTTTGGCTCAAGTCGTTTAGAGAGGCGAAACAGTATCGCGGACGACTCGGACCCATGCGCGGGCGACGGCAACGGGCAGGGGCGCTACGGCCAGGGGGAAGTCGGCTGGTGCGGCTCGCTCTTTTCGCGCGCACCCAAGCGCGGCGGACCCGCGGGCCGCTTGCGCGGGTTCACATGGGACCCGTGGCGGAATGATTCGGGGAGCGGCGGTGGCGGCGGAGGCGGAGGCGGAAGTAGTGGCTGGGGATGGGGAAGCGGAGGCGATGGCAACATGTCACCGCGCTCTCCGCGCACTCCCCGCACTCCGCGCTCCCCGCGCGCGCCGATAACCCCTCGCAGACGCCGGCACGATGGCAGTTACCGACCCGGCACGCCGTCCCATCGTCCTGGCTCTCCTTATAAGAACGCGCCGCCATATTTCCTCGGCGGGCAACCCCTCGCCTCCGTGGCCGCTTCTGGGTCATACGATCCTGCTAACGGGGGATCGCTTCCCGACGGAAACAGCGGCGGGTTTTGGGGAGGTGGTCCGGCGCTGAGCGCGTCCCGGCGAGCGGGGCGGCAGCAGGGAGGCGGCAGAGACGGCGGCAAGGGCGGGGCAGGGGGTTTCCTGGTGATGAGCGATTGGCTGACGTGTTCGTTACAGTCCCTGCTACAATCGCGTATGGAGCAGCTGCATGCGTCGGAACAGGTGAGCCGGCGGCAGCTGATGGCGGAAACTGCGGAGATGGTTCTCAATGTGCTCGACGCGCGTTCCTCAGACGATGCGCTCGCGCATCGCTCCGAAGTCTCCGCGCTGCGCCGCCTCCAACGGGAGTCGTTCAGCGACCTATTGCACCTTCGCGACCGGCTCACGCGGCTCGAGCTCCTCGCGGACGAGTTCTCCCTCGGCCAGCACCGCGTCGCGCCCGCCGCGTTCCTCGCCGCAAACTCCGGCCGCACCGAGGTCTCGGGCCGCATCACCATCGGGTCCGCGCTCGTCCCAACAGGCGGCCTCCGCTCGCACCGCTCCCGAGCCGCGATGGAAGCGGCGGGGACTGCGCTCCGGCGTGCAGATGGCTTTAAATCTCGCGTCCCTCTGCCGGTCGTCGGACCGCCTTAGTACCGTTCTAGGAGTCGGGCCGCCGGACCCGCTAGGCCCGGCATTAGCGCTAGGCGGCCCGGTGGTGCTGCAGAAGGCGGTGTATCGGGCGCAGGTGGCGGAAGGGTTGGCGGTGACCGCCGCGCCGATGGGCGCAAGCGGAGCGGACCTGGTGGGGGAAGGCTCCGTGGGGGCGGGAGTGCGCGGAGATAGTGCATCGGCTCAGGTAAGCTGACTAGCACGCACCTACGTGTTTCTGATTTCTATCCGTTATCGGCTTTGACATCCTCGTCTCTCTTCCTTGTTCCGTTATCCTTGTCTAAATCAAGCCTCTTTTTTTCCCTGTTCTTCCCGCTCCTCCCTGTCTTCCTATTGGTCGCATATCCGAAGCAGCCACGTGGCCTCACCACGTTTAGCAGCGGCACGATCCCGCTCCTCCAATCCATCCGCGGGTCAGCCCTCGCGGTAACCGTCGACACGCCCGTCCCCGCGCTTTCCCCCTTCCTGCCCGCGGTCTCCCGCGCTCTTTCCGCCATTCCGCGCGCGCTTCCTCCATCCATCGCCCGCGCCCTGGGCCTCCGCTCCTCGCGCCAATCCCCGTACACCCCCCTCCGCCCCTCCTCCTCCCGCTCCGCTTCCGCGGATCCGCCCGCGCTGTCGTTTACTGCGGGAAAGCTAGTCGCGGGGTGGGGGGTTCCGCTGGAAGATCCTTCCGCGCTCGCCGCCGCCGCGGCGGATACTGCGCTCTGCACCTCCGCCATGGGGCATCTTGCGCTCCGCTTTTCCCCCACTCTGCGCGTTTCCGCCGCCGCCGCGTCGCACTCGTGGCCCGCGCCGCCCGCGCCGTCCTTCCCCGGACTGCACTGGTCAGAAATGGGTCCCCTGGTGCTTCCGCGACTGGGGGGAATCTTCCGCAGCCCGCACCCGCGCGGCGGGGGCGCGAGGGGGGGAATGCAGGTGGTGGCGGAAGCGGGGTCGACAACAGAAGGGGGAGCGATGGGCGGAAGATTCGGGGGAAGCGGTTTGGGCGCGGAGTCCCCGCGGAGTTGCGCCAGTGGGGGAGTGGATAGAATAGTAGTGGAAAGTATGAGGGCCGGGGGCGGGGGTGGAAGCGGAGGTATGGGTGGTATAGGGGGAAGCGGGAACGTGCTGGAGGGCGCAGGTGACAGTATTGATGCCACGAGCGCATGGCTGATGGACATGGGTGACTATAACGAGAGCAGACCAGAGTCTTTTGGCGTGGCGCTGGCTTTTGAGAAGGAGCTTCAAGGGGGAACAACTGTTTCCGCGTGGGCGCAGCGGTCTAGGTGGGCGGGGGAGTATGGGGGCGGAGTGGCGGCAGGGGGAGGTGGAAGGGGGGGAGAGGAGGCGGAAGAGGGATTTCTGGGGAGACTGGGCGCGGATTGGCAGTGGGCGGTGGCGGTAACGGGAAGAGCAGCAGGGGAAGAGGAGGGGGAGAGAGTACGGAAAAAGGAGAGAGGAGGGGGGGGGGGGAGGAGGGGAAGGAGGAAGAGGGGTGAGAGCGGCGAGGGTAGTTGGGTACAGGGTGAGTGTTGGGCAGGGGGTACCAGAGGGTGGTTTACCCCCGGATTTGGTGGAGAGCAGTGAGGTGTCGATAGGGGGAGTGGGGAAGGGGGGCGGGGCGCGGAGGCTGTGGCAGGGGGAGGGGAGTGTTGTGGTGGACTGTGGAGGCGGAGTGGTGCTGGAGCCGGGGGTGGTGATTGCAGGGAATGGGGAGCTGGGCGTGCACACTGCCTTCATGCTGCGAACCACACTCAACATCTAGACTGCGTTTGGTGGTGGTGGGAGTGGTGGTGGACTATGGTGGTGGGAACTGGTGATTGCCGGAAACGGGGAGCTGGGCGCGTTCATCGTGCCTTCATGCTGCGAACCACACTCAACATCTGGATATCCTCTTTTTCTTATCTCTGCTGGTTGGATCGAGGAGAGTGGTGCTGGAACTGGGAGGAGGGCGGGTTGAGTGTGGGTGGTGACTTCGGGGGAAACAGTGACCTAGGGGCGTTTACGCCCTGCCGTCATGCTGCGAGTGGTGTTGATAGGACCAGCAGCAAACAGCTTCACTGACCACTGACGCACTTAGGATTGACTGCGGGGTTGACTGGGGGTTGACCGAATCTTGACCGGGATCTTACGGGGGGTTAACTGTGGGGGGAGGAGGATGGGGGGGGGGGGGGGGGGGGGGGAGGAGGGGGAGGGGGGGGATTTAGGTTGCTGCAGTAGGCTCAGCAGACTGACTGACAGGGAGATGGAGTTCAGCACTCTCTACAAGGTCTGGTAGCTGTCAGGAGTATGATTGGAGCCACAATGTTTGCAGACGTTTTTTCGGCAACTGTCCGGCGGTTGGGGAAGATGGTGATGAGAAAAAAAATTGCAGTTTTTTGGAAGACGGTGGCCCTTCAGGGGAGGGAAATAAAGGCAGAAACGGTAGAGCGAGGGAGGGGGAGGGAGGCAGGCTGGTCCTTCAGGGGAGGGAGGCAGGCAGGCTGGTCCGCGGAAGTTAGGTTATAACTTATAAGCGCCGTGGTGAGGGCCGCTGCTCATACCACTCATTCGTTAGGACCTGCTTTTACTTGTTGATGACAGGACTGCTGCTGAGCATATAGCCTAAGAAGGTGTAATGCTGGTTCTTGTACCGGTTGCAATCAATTCATGCTCTTTGAAAATACTCTTGCTGATGGATGGAATGGAACATTACAAAAGCCTCCTCTTTCCTAGCTTTAATTTACTACCGAGCTGCACTTATTTACTAATGTAGCTACATGCATGAGCGGTGCTTCTGCAATGTTCCCCCATCACCCTCATCATCCAGTCCTTTCACAAGCCAAGGTAGAAGGTAAATCACACCCTCCCACCAATCACTCTCCCTGAGAGCGCCCCGTCAGCCCCGGAGAATCCTAGGAACAAGTCATCATTGGTGATCCCTTGGATCGATGCCAGCACATCCGCCACGTCAGCAGCTGACGCCCTGACGACATTGGCCAGCGACCAGGACACAGGGCTCATGGGCACCCACGTGCCAGGCAGGGCGAGGGCTGCTGAAGCAGCAGTGCTGCTGCAGGCGTTGCCCTTGAAAATGGCCTGAGAGTCTGGGGCCTTGGTTACTCCTGCTGCGTACAGGTAGTATGTGAGCAGATAGTCCGAGCCACTGCATTTTTGGGGGAAGGAAAGGTAGCAGAGAGGAGAAATTGGAGAATAGAGCATCATGAGATAGGGATCAACGTTGTTCATATAAGAAACGGATAAGAAACGGAGCAAAAACAGATAAGAAAGCCTGGTGGGGAGGGTAACTGCTGGACGGTGGGTCAACGTGAGTCAACGCGAGTCAAATTACATCTTGAGGATCTGAATATCAGCAGCGCCGGCTTGGAGAGACAGCAGGCTGTTGCATGACGTCAGCACGGCGCGCAGCATGCCTGCCTGCTGGGGCAGAAGATTCGCGAGATTCCCCACCACTCTGCCGCTCAAAGCTCCGTTCAGAGCGCCGTTCAAGGCGTTGAGCATCCCGGCGAGGGCGGACACGTTCCCGTTGAGCCCCGCAACTCGCTGCGTCACAGCCGCCAGCCGCTGCCTCACCGCCGCGCGGATCGCCGCGCTCCGACTCGCGGAAGCCGCTGCGGTGGCTGCACTCGACACGCCCGCCGAGCCTACGCGCGAGCCTGCGCCCGAGCCTCCGCCCGAGCCGATTATCCCCGCCAGGTCCTTGTTCAGAGCGGCGATGCCGATGCTGATAGAAGATATGTTGGACCGAATCCCGGAAATTTGAGAAAGCAGATCTGTGACGTTCAGATTCGACCCTGAGATGTTCAGCGCGTTAAGATTGGCGAGGCTCCCGTTTAAAGCAGCGAGGTTGGCTTGTAGCGCGGATATCTGCGCCTGGAGCGCGGCGTCCGCGGTCGACGCGTTGCTGTTGAGGGCCGCCGAGATCTGCTCGAGCGATTTCTTGAGAAGCTCGTCGAGAGACGCGATCTGGCCGTTGAGGGACGACTGGAGGCCGGAGAGCGTCGAGTTTAGCGCCGCTGCGGGGCTGGTGCTGCTGGCTGCTGCGGCTGCCGCGGCGACGGCTGAATTCAAGCCGGGTGGAAGGCGGTTAGTGGGAAGACCGGCGCTGGGGAGAAACCGGCCTGCTTCGGCCTTTTGTGTTGCCAAAAACACTGCAATTATTGAAAAAAAAAAAAAAAAAGGTTTTGGAGCACGAAGTGCAACTGAAAGCGTTATTGCGTAACGGAAATGTCTTAAATGTTCAGTGCTGAAAACCGCGCTTTGCAAACACGCCTGGAGGTGGCTCACCTGTGACGAGCAGAGCGACTAGCCCTAGCGTGAAGGGAGCTGCAGTGCGCGCCATGATTGCCGAGATAGGACGCGAACTTCGCGGAGCTACTAATAGAGTGCTACCTGGTGAGCTTTCTCGGGAAGTATCAGTTTGTAATGTGAGACGGAACGAGAGGTGCAGTGAGCAGCGCGTAATGAGAATCGAGAACGGAGGGCGCAATGTACGGGAGTGTGCTGCTTTGGTATTTCAATGCAGAGGCTATTTTGAGAATCGATGCCCACACAGATTTCTAGTGCTCTATTTATACATTTCTGAGAGAGGGGGTGTGGCCCTTGATTTTGCATGAGGCAGTCAGGCTGGATCTGGAAATTCGGGAATTTCAGCACGGACCGCGGATTGTGTGTCTCTGATTGGTTTATCCGCTACCGTCGAGTCGCACGCTGGGAGGCTAGAGAGCGGTGCTGCTGCTGCTGAGGAATGGTCGGACGGAGGTGAGAGAATACTGTATGCGGTGCTGTGCTGTGCTGTGTGGTGTGCTTTTGACGGTGTTTGTGAACGAGGCAAGAACCAACCGGCCAACCAGAGCACATTGGTGAAAGGCTGATGGATTTCAGTTGACGAAGCTTCGCTTGAAGGTCGAACCCTTTGCAGATATAGAACTCTGGACACAGACTGGGAAACAATAATATAAAATATTATTTGCTTAACTACAGGTAGCTCCCACATGCGAGCACCTTGGTGCCTCTTTTATACCCAGCTCGACATCTGGTAAGAGGACTGAAAAGATTTGTTTTTCTGGTAGGATGGAAGCTCAATCCTCTTTCCCCCTTTTTCCTGCTCTGCCTCAAAATAGGACCGTATGAAGGAGAGAAGACTTAGACAAGGCGATGGAGACTCGCGCTGAGATGCGAGCAGTGGAACAACCGGACAGTGTGGCGGATGTGATGTTGCTAGGGTTTCGGGTTTAGAGTTCTGATCCGGCTGACTTGCCCAATAATGTAGCGTGTAGGGCATCACCCAGTCCTTTACACTCCCTGTCTGACCGTGGCAGAATGGGGTTGCTAACCGCTGTCAGAATCACTGTGCAGGAATGAATGAACTATGAATGTGTTAGGTACAAGTACTAACCCTAGAAGTGATGTACCCCTTGTAGGCTAACCCATTATAGCCTAGAGAGAACACAAATATATAGTTTGACACACCCCCGTAGGCTAAGTGGGAGATAGCAAACACAACAGACGGTCACAAGACCAGCCAAGCAAGAGAACAAAGCAAAGCAAAGCTCAGGGTGGATCTCAAGGACACCACACAATCTGAGCACAAACAAACGGACACAAGGCCAGTTCACATGCAGAGTTATAATAGCAAGGCAGTACACTGATCACAACCTAGCAAGAGTAAACAAGCAGGTATAAAGATATATATCAGTGTACAACAAGAGCAAGTCAAGCAACCAGCAAGTGAGGCAGAGAGGGCATAAGCCCAAGAGCAGTGCAGAAACGCTGATGATCACCACACCCAAGGGCCTTGGTGAACACATCAGCAGTGTTGGCCGGCGAGGCCACGTACGAAAGGCGGAGCTGACGATGCTGCTACAGCTCACGCGCAAGGAAGTAGCGAAGAGCAATGTGCTTTGTTCTGTGCTCCAGTCTCTGCTCATGACACAAGGCAAGCACTGCCTTGTTGTCGACGTACAGAACTGGAGGAGAACGAGGCCGCTCCCCCAAGTCGGTCAGCAGGTAGGTCAGCCAGCGTAGCTCCTGTGCAGCCATGGCCCCTGCGTAGATCTTGGCCTCACATCTGGAACTAAGCATAGAAGAAGAACGAGTGGACCTCCACGAGACAGAACCAGAGCCAAGACTGAAGGTGTAACCCTGTGACGAACGCTGAGTCGCCTGGTCGTCGGCCCAAGAAGCGTCGGAGTGTCCTGTGAGTACCACTGAACCCTGTCCTCCAAGCACTAGCCCCATGCCCGATGTACTGCACAAGTAACGCAGTACCCGCTTCGCAGCATCCAAGTGCACCTTTCGGTGTCTACCGGGAGCCACGTAGCGAGCCAGGAGGCTAAGAGGGTACGCGAGGTCAGGTCGTGTGCACGTCATCAGGTACATGAGGCAACCCACAAGCTCTGGGTACGGACCACTCGGCTCTACGGACTCATCCGAAGGTGGAGCTGAGAGCGAGTGGCCGGTAGACGGAGGAGTGGGCTGTGGCGAGGAGAACTGGAAGCCGAAGCACCGACGGACCTGGTGCACCATGTGTGACTGAGTCAGGGTGATGGTGCGCCGCACTCTGTCCCGGGTGATCTGCAAGCCAAGATAGCTACGCAGCTCACCCAGGTCAGTGCAGGTGTGTCTCTCCTGCAGCTCCGCCTTCACTAGGGCCAGCGCCTCAGTGTCAGCAGTAGCAAAAACCAAGTCGTCGACGTACACTAGAACGTAGAACGGCGGCAGGGTAGTGTCGATGCGTAGAAATAGCGACGGGTCAGCAGATGAAGGATCAAAACCAAGAGCCGCAAGTGTAGTCCTCAGTGTATCGTGCCACTCTCAGGGCGCCTGGAGGAGACCGTAGACTGGCCGCTGGAGGCTCCACTGGGTACCCGCAGGAAACGACCCAATGAAGCCGGGTGGGCGGCGCAGCCAGATCTCCTCGTGAAGGCTGCCCTGTAGGAAAGCTGTGGAGAATTCGAGGGAGTGCAGCTCGTAGTCACGCTGTGCTGCAACGTGCTGCAGCACCCAAAGAGTAGTCATCTTCGGGGTGGGGGAGAAGGTCTGGAAGAAGTCGACCCCCTGTCGCTGACTGAAGCCTCGAGCAACGTAACGCGCCTTGAAGGCAGGCGGAGAACCCTGGCGGCTGCTTCACTCTGAAAATCCACATGCCATCGACTATGTTCGCCCCAGGAGGAGGAATCTCGTCGACGTAGGTGCCTGTGGACTTCCAGGAAGCCATCTCTGCGTCCATGGCTGTCTGCCACTGAGAGGAGTACTCACCCGCGATCGCCTCAGCGTAAGAGCGCAGGGTAGTGATGTCAAGTGCATCCGGGTCTCCCTCACGGCAAAGCAGCATGGATGTGAAACGAGGTAAAGCGGCCGCAAGACACTCAAGCTCAAACCGCCTGTCCTCAAGTACGTCACTACCAAGGGCAAGCTCACCCCCGACGGATGGAGGACAGACATACTCAGACTTAGTTACAAGACTCGTGACGTAGTCGAGATGACTCCTAGCTGGAAAGTCGACTAGCTCAGTGACTAGGGCAAACGCTGCAGTAGACTCAAGGTCAGGGTCAGTGATGACAGTAGCGAGGAGACGAGTGACAGTAGGACTTACAGGGAGACTAAGAACCTGGCGAAGGACCGAGTCAGGCGGCGGCAGGGAGGACTACACCTGCGGGTAGAAAAACGGTATGCGCAGGGCAGTACCAGCAGCTCCAGCTCCTCCAGCATCAGCAGCACCAGCATCTCCAGCACTAGCAGTTCAAGCAGCACCTCCAGCACCTCCAGTACCTCCAGTACCTCCAGCTTCAGCGCCTCCAGCACCAGAAGTACCTCCAGCACCTCCAGTGCCAGCAGCTCCAGTAGCACCTTCAGCACCTCCAGCACCAGCAGTACCACCTGCTCCGGCAGCTTCAGCACTTCCAGCACCAGCAGTACGTCTAGTACCTCCACTGCCAGTAGCTCCAGCAGCACCTCTAGCACGAACAGCACCACCAGCTCCGGCAGCTCCAGCACCTCCAGTACGAGCACCTCCAGGACCAGCAGCTCCAGCACCTCCAGTACCTCCAGCTCCAGCGCCTCTAGCACCAGCAGCACCTCCAGCACCAGCTGTACCTCCAGGACTAGTAGGTCCAACACCTCCAGCGCCAGTAGCACCTCTAGGACTAGTAGCTCCCGCACCTCCAGCACCAGTAGCACCTCTAGTACCTCCAGCACCAGCAGCACCTCCAGCACCAGCAGTACCTCCAGTACCTCCAGCACCAGCAGTAACGTACCCTCCACCACCAGGAATTCCTCGTCGAACGATCCACGCACGAATCGCCTGCAGCAAGAGCATCTCAAGTAGGTCAGGCTACGGTGGCTGTCCAGCTCCAGGACCTCCAGCAAGGTCACCCACAGCTCCACCGCCACTAGGACTCGCAGGACCCCCAGAGTCAGCACCCCCAGTCGCAGCACCCCAATAACCACACCCCCTGTCGCAGCACCCCAATAACCACACCCCGTGTCATCAGCGGCGGGGTCACCCCCCTCAGCTGGGCCAGAGGAGTCAGTAGAGACCTCCAAAGGCTCAACCAAGGGGGGTGGGTCTACCTGAGACACACCTGAGGGAGCAGGACCCTGTGGGGGGAGGGGGTCTACCGGGGGGGGACTGGTACCAAGAAAAGAGGCGCTAGGGGGACCGGGTGGGACGCGTGCGGGTGTAGCCTGTAGTAACAGACAGACTCGACAAAGGTGACGTCCTGGGAGGAGAAGACTCGACGCGAGCGCGGGTGGTAAAACTGCCACGGCGGGGCGTCGGTGGGGAAGCCAAGGAAGATGCAGCAGAGAGTGCGAGAGGAGAGCTTGTTTGATTTGGCATCGCGAACAAGGGAGAGCGCGCCCTAGACCCAAACCACCGACGCATCGCCAACCTTCCCCGTCCACCGGAGTGTGGGCAAGGTCTCTGGCACAGAGACACGGGGCCAGAGGTTGAGCTGATGCGCGGCGTATCGGACCGCAAACGGCCACAGAAAATGGGGAGCAGCCGCATGGATCGTGGAGGTACAAGCAACCTCCATGATCAAGCCAATGCGACGCTCAGCAATCCCATTTTGCTGAGGAGAGGCCGGAAGCGCGAACGACCGGACGATGCCCTTGTCTTGACAGAACTCCGCAAGGAGGTCAGAAGAGAACTCACCGCCCCTGTCAGAGTGCAGACGCAAGACTGGGAAGTCCCGACTAAACCGCTCGCGCAGCTGGCGAAGAGTAGCACGGATCCAGGGTATCAAAACACCGCTGACGTCCGCCTTGCGCCGCAAGGGGAAGACAGTGGTGTGACGTGTGTAGTCATCAACAACCAGCAGGAAGTAGCGCTCCTGGTCCGTTCCATCGATGGGGGCTGGGCCCCAAACGTCTATGTGGAGAGTCTACAGAGGAGCAGTAGTAGGAGGAAACTCGGAGGAGTGAGGAGCGGCGCGCTGCCGCCCCTCGACGCAGGGAAGGCACGGTGGGGCAGGCGAGCGCGGGAGGGAGGCCAGGGACCTGGGAAGGCCAGAGACAAGGAGACGGGAGTGCATACCGCAGAGATGCGGTAGGGAGGGGTGACCAAGGCGGTGGTGCCAGAGGAGAGTCTGGTGGGAGAGTACCCAACACAAGCAAGACGCTGCAAGCTGACCAGACGCAGACACCTGACTCGACGCAGCCACCTGACCTGCCTCAGCCACCTGTGCAGACGCAGTGGTCAGTGTGTACAGACTAGACCCTGGCCGTCAAGTGAACGTAGCCAGGTAACGGCGTGTCCGGGAGCACGTAAAGATCGCCACACGCTGCCCTCCAGGAATAAAGGTATCAACCCAGACATCCTGAATGGCAGCGTTTCTCACCAAGTTCGTTAAGAACGTGGGAGGTGGAGACCTGACAGAGAACCGGAGGGGACTGCTGGACACGGGAGGACAGTGGAGGCTCGTGCGACTACTGGCCCCCCAGTGGGGTCAGCCAGTGAGACTGGTACTGGTGCAGCAAGTGGTGTGAGTGTGGTGCATTCACGAAAGAAGCAACGTGACGCGCCTGAGTCAAGTGTGAAAGTGTGCAAGGCCTTAGCTGAGGAAGGACCTTTGGCGGGAGACGTACGAGCACCTAAAGCTGCAGCAAACTCACTAGCACCTGGTGCTGCAGCAGACTCACTAGCACATGGTGCTGCAGCAGACTCACTAGCACCTAGTGCAGCAGCCTCGACAGAACCAGTGACACATCGCTGAGGAAACAATTCACTAAGCACCTGAGGGGAGAAGGTCTCCTGCTGACTTTGCTGCCGCCTCTGTGCAGTACATAGAAAACCAAAGCCTCCACCACCTGGACGGGCTCGCTGAAGAACCCACTCGCGAAGCTACTGAGGGGTGGGGTCGTCTGGGAGAGGCAGTGACCGCCGCTGTCCACCCCTAGCCGCTACAACTGCCGTGATAGGGGCCATGACAGGCACTGACGGTCAGTAGTAGGTCCACCACCTCTGGCACCAGCAGCACCTCAAGCACTCTCAGTCGCACGTCCGGCACCAGCAGCACCTCCAGCACTCCCAGTCGCACCTCCAGCACCCCAAGCACCAGCAGCACTCCTAGCACTCCCACTGGCACCTTCACCAGCAGCAGCAGTAGTAGCACGAGCAGCAGCAGCAGCAGTAGTGGCAGCAGGGCGGCTCGATGGGGCTGGTGATCAAGGTAGGGCGGCGCGGCTCGGGTTGGGCAGGACGGCTCGGGCTGGGCGGCGCTGCTCGTCCGGGCAGGGCGCGCCGCGGGCTGCAGGACAGGGCGCGCGGTGGACAGGGCAGCAGGGCGTGCACTGTGCATGGCAGCAGGGCGCGACGCGCTGGCTGCAGTTGGGCGCGACGCGCTGGCTGCAGCAGGGCGCGTTGCTAGGGGCAGCAGAGCGCGACGCGCTGGCTGCAGTAGGGCGCGACGCGCTGGCTGCAGCAGGGCGCGACGCACAGGGCAGCAGTTGGGCGCGACGCGCAGGGCAGCATAGCGCGACGCGCTGGCTGCAGTAGGGCGCGACGCGCTGGCTGCAGCAGGGCGCGACGCGCAGGGTAGCAGGGCGCGACGTGTAGGCTGCAGCAGGGCGTGAGGCGCGGAGCAGCAAAGCGCGACGCGCGGGCTGCAGCAGGGCGCGACGAGCGGGGGGGGGCAGGCAGTGCGAGTAGCTGCAAGGCAGCGCGACACTGTGCGAGCAGGGCCGGACAGCGCAAGGGCGCTTTGGGCAGGAACGAGCGAAACCATCGGTGGGCCCTAAAAACTTAACAGGTTTCCTGCTCTGAATACCATGTCAGAATCACTGTGCAGGAATGAATGAACTATGAATGTGTTGGGTACAAGTACTAACCCTAAAGTGCTGTACCCCTTGTAGGCTAACCCACTATAGCCTAGAGATAACACAAACATATAGTTTGACAACCGCCACATATGTTTGGTTATGGAGATCGCGCATACCTCCATGGTTTATACATGTGCGCCCCATTTTTCTGTGGACATTTGCGGTCCGCTACGTCACGCATCAGCTGAATAGATTCAAGTTGGCGAGGCTCACATTTAAAGCAGCGAGGTTGGCTTTTAGTGCGGATATCTGCGCCTGGAGTGGACGCGTTGCTGCTGAGGGCCGCCGATATTTGCTCGAGCGATTTCTTGAGAAGCGCGTCGAGAGACGCGACCTGACCATTGAGGGACGACTGGAGGCCCGAGAATGTCGAGTTGAGCGCCGATGCGGGGCTGATTTTGCTGGCTGCTGGGGCTGAATTCCAGCCGGGTGGAAGACGGTTGGTGGGAAGAAGCTGGGGAGAAACCGGCCATCTTCGAATCGTTGTGTTGCCAAAAGCACTGGATTGAATGGAAAAACGAAGAGAGATAAGTTTCTGAGGACGAAATGCAAATGAAAGTTCGTGACAGACATGTTGTTCATGTGTAGCGCGTGAAGAGGTGCTCCCTAGTGCCGAAAAGCACGGCTTGGCGAAGTGACTCACCTGTGAGGACCAGAGCGACAAGCCCGAGTAGCGTGGAAGGAGCTGCTGTGCGTGCCATGATGATTGTCGAGCTACTTCTTGTCGAGTTGAAGATTGAGTGCTACTAACTGGCTGAAGCGAGCTCAGGCCGGTGCTTTTCTCTTCGAAACGAATTTCGATGTGAGTCGTGAGTGCGACGAATTGAGTATACAAGGCTTACTTATCAGTGTTTGAGGTAGTGCGGTGCTAGACTGGAATGCTGAATTGGGTGCGTTCTGAGAGTTTGTTAAAGTAGGTAGGAAGAATGATAGCAGAAGGAAGGGGTTGGACTAGCAGGCATGGGAAGTACATAAAGGGAAACCCTAAAAGGGTTGTACTCTTTGTTGAGTACCCCACTACAGCCTACATAGCAATATGCATTTTGACACACCCTCATAGGCGAAGTGGGGGATAGCAAACACAACAAGCGGTCACAGGACAAGTCAAGCAAAGAAACAAAGCAAAGCAAAGTCGGGGTGGATCTCAAGATCATCACGCATTCCGAGCACAAGCAAGCGGCCACAAGGACAGTTCACATGCAGAGTTTAGCGGAAGAAACAGAGGGCAAGTGAGAAGGAGGAAGGACCATGAGAGGAGAGGAGGTGGTGGGCGGTGGCTGAAGCTGCTAGCACACGGCGCAACTGGAGCAACTGGCACACGGGCAACTGGAGCAACGGTCACACGGGCGACTGGCGCATCGGTCACACGGGCGACTGGAGCTGCTGGCTTCACGGCGCCCACCCCCCTTCAACCTCCCCCAGGTTCCCAAAACTCCCTTTCACGCCCCTCGGCATCCCTACCGCCACTCCCTCGTCTCCCCCACACCCTCCCCCCCCACAACGGGATGTGCAGCAGTGGGAGAGAGAGGAGGAGGGGCGGCAGCTGATTACTCACACCCGCCACCCCCATACCCTCCTCCCCACTGCTGCACGCGCAGCAGGGAGATGGAGGAGAAGGGGGGGGCGGGGTAGGAGCTGCGCGGGCGACAGCAGGGCGCGCGGGCGGGCAGAAACCGTCGCGCGTCTAAGGCGCGCGACGAGCAGAAACCGTCGCGCGCACGGGGCGCGCGACGGACAGGAAACCGTCGCGCGCCCAGGGCGCGATGGGCGCGAAATCGATGCACGCTCGGGGCGCGCGACGGGCAAAAATCGACGCGCGCTTGGGGTGCGCGACGGGCTGAAAACCGACGCGTGTCTGGGGTGCGCGACGGGCTGAAAACCGACGCGTGTCTGGGGTGCGCGACGGGCAGCAGAGTGACGCATTTAGCGGAAGCTAACGGTGGGCCCAAAGGGGAGGAGGCTCTAGGAACGAGCCTGCTCTGAAACCAAGTTAAAGTAGGTAGGAAGAATGATAGCAGAAGGAAGGGGTTGCACTAGCAGGCATGGGGAGTACATAAAGGGAAACCCTAAAAGGGTTGTATTCTCTGTTGAGTACCCCACTATAGCCTACATGGCAATATGCATTTTGACAGATGCCAAATCCTTTCTGGTGTTCAATATATATGTTCATGAGAGACTGTGTGTGTTATTATGGATTAATTTTGATACAAAGTCGTGGTAATTAAGATAAGGGGTATTAGAGGAAGGTAGACATGGTGGAACAAAGAAAGGGTGAAAGGAAAGAAGAGCTGGAGAAGAAGAGAAGGGCAGAAGGAAAGGTGGAAAGAGGAAAAGAAGAGAGGAAGAAACTAAAGGAAACACCTAAGGACCAAAACACCACAGCAACCCGCACCACAGCGCGGGACACAACCTTTCAAGCACAATCGCTAAACGCCTACACATATGCATTATGCGTATACTGCATGTCTACCACACTCTTGTTAGAGGTCCACTGGTGATCCCCGATTGATCATAGGGAAGGGTTACAGGCATGTTGGCCTGGGGGGTTATGGGCGCACTGACCCGCTACTTAACAAGCCCTTTTATCCCAATGGTCTAGTGGTTGGGATTCTGACATGGTATCAGAGCGAAGGTCTCGGGTTCAAATCCCAGTGTGTGCACTTCGGGCATCCCACTGCGGGGGGGTGTCAGAGGTCCACTGGTGATCCCCGATCGATCCTAGTGAAGGGTTACAGACTCGTTGTCCTGGGGGGTTATGGGCGTACTGACCCGCTACTTAACAAGCCCTTTTATCCCAATGGTCTAGTGGTTGGGATTCTGACAGCTCTCAAAGCAGTCGGTAATGTGATGCCAACTGCCCTGCCCTGCATCCAAAGGGACTGGTGCGGGCATCCACCCATCGTCTGACCCTCCCATGAGAGACTGCGTGGATTGGAGACCTTGGAATTGCAAGGCTTTGGTGCGGTGGAGCTAGAAATTTCGGAAATTTCAGTTTGGACCGCGGACTGCTTGCGTTTGATTGGTTTATCTCCTCTCGTCGAGGCGCACGCGGAGTGGCTGGGAGCGGTGCTGTGTGTGAGGGGGGTTGGTCGGTCTGTCGGAGGCTGGTGTTGGCGGAAGGAGCGTGAATGCAGTTGAATGGACGGGGCAATTGCACCGAAAATGACTAGCCAATTGCTTTGATAAACTGGCAAAGTTGTACACTTTCATCTTAGAACCATATACCGTAAGCCTCCGGATAGAAGCGCAGGCCTCGGATAAGCGCCGGCGGTTGTAAAAGGGTGATGGTGCTTATATCCGGTCCTTGATTATAAGCGCACCCCTAGAGGCTTACGGATTATAAGCGCACCCCTGTATTATTACACATTATAAGCGCCTCCTTTTTTTGTAATTCAACTATTATTATCCTATCCTTTACAGGCTGTTTTCTGTTATAATTTACGAGAAGAATGGAACAGAGAAGAGAGATTTTCACTAGCAGGCAGTTGAGTACATATAGGAAACCCTAAATTGGGCTGTACTCACTATTGAGTACCCCACTGCAGGCTAGACAAATATAACATTCTGACACACCCCCATAGCCAAAGTGGGGTGTAATCAGCACAACAAGCAAAGCAAAACAAGCTCAGGGTGGATCACAACGTCACCACACATTCTGAGCACAAGTACAAGAAGCAGCAGTTTATAGTTCACAAATATAAGCAAAGCTAGAGGCTATCACCGAGGACAAGTGAGGAGGAGGAGGGACTGTGAGAGGAGAGGAGATAGGAGACGGCAGGTGAAGCTGCAGAAACACGGGCAACAGGAGCGGCGCGCACTGTGGCTACCGGAGATTGTAGCCTCCGGACTACTGGAGTAACTGGCTCCGCGGCTAACTCTGAGCGGCAGGATCAACGGACCCACGGGCGACTGGCGCAGTAGGCTCGCTGGGCTACCGGAGATTGTAGCCTCCGAACTACTGGCGCTGCTGGCGACACGACGGCTGCCTCCGCCCAACCTCCCTCTAACTGTCTCACCCCCCTTTCACACACCCCCTGCTGCACCCCTAGGTTCACTCACACTCCACCCCCTAGCACCACTCCGTCGACTCCCACACACCCACCCCCCTCAGCGGCAGCTGCAGCAGTGGGAGACGGAGTAGGAGGAGGAGCAGGGGATGCCACACACCCGCCACCCAGCTTTCACCCCCATACTCGCCACCCCCAAACCCCAACACTGGGTAAGGCCGCGACGAAGACGGGGGCAGGGCCGGGCAGGGCAGGGTCGGGCAGGGCCGCGACGAAGACAGGAGGGGCCGACGCGTGGCCCCCTTCTGTCGCCCCTCCCGTCGCCTGTCGAGGCGACCCGGGGGGGGGGGGGGGGGGGCGCGCGCCGCGCGGGCCCCCGTTGGCGCCGTGACGGGCGACGAGGGGGCCGCGCGGGCCCCCGTTGGCGCCGTGACGGGCAACGAGGGGGCCGCGCACGAGCCCCCCGGGCGACGAAACCGCCGTGCGCCCCGGGGCGCGCGACGGGCAGGGCACCGCCGCGCGCCACGGGGCGCACGACGGGCAGAGTAGGGCGTCGCGCGGCCCCCAGGGCGGCGCGACGGTCAGAAAACCGCCGCGCGCTAAAAATGGCCGCGCGCCATGGGAGCGCGGCAGGCAAGCAGGCAGCGCGCGCCCGAGGCGCGCGATAGACAGAGTAGCAGCAGCGGAAGTATTGGATGGGCCCATCTACAGGATTGACCTGTGAAGGTCGACCTGCTCTGATTCCATGTTATAATTGACGAGAAGAATGGAACAGAGAAGAGAGATTTTCACTAGCAGGCAGTTGAGTACATATAGGAAACCCTAAATTGGGCTGTACTCACTATTGAGTACCCCACTGCAGGCTAGACAAATATAACATTCTGACATTTTCACTACAACATAATATTTTTCCTACTAGTAGTTTCCCACAACATTCACAGATCTTCTCTAATTTCTATTCTTCCTAGCATCCTATGCATCACCGTCAACAGTGGCGGAGCCATCTTGGTCGGCCTCCCCGTCCGACTCTGGCTCCTCTACGTTGTTGCAGCATAATCCATCTGCTGCAATCTCGTCGTCAAGTTCTACTTCACCCTCGACGGCGTCCCGCTGGCGCTGCATGCAGAGATTGTCCTGGGACCCATCCAGGGCGTTGCTGATGCCACAGGTGAGAAACAAGCGCTGAATCAACTCCTTGGGCACGGCCTTCCAGGCCTTGGAGATCCACTTGAGCGTCAGCTCTGGAGGTGGCTTGCGGATGTTGCCTGCCACACATGGAAACACAACAGCAATCAGAACAGGGTGGAAACAGTCAAGAGAAGACACATCGTACACGTAGGGATTGAGCTCACCTCTTTCGGTCAGGCAGTCGACCCCCTCGCTCTCGAACCACTCCTGGTACAGTTGTCGGACTGCTGCTTTGAATTAGCGGTTCACCGCGACGTCAAGAGGCTGGATCTCATAGGTGCAGCCAGCTGGTATGACGGCGGGGACGATGTTCAGCTCGCCGAATTTTGCCTTCACAGCATCAGTGAGGTGCCCGAGGTAGGAGTCAAGAACCAACATCACCTTCCTGCTGCGTACTCCGAACCTGGGGTTGACGTACGGGTTCACCGTCTTGTCGAGCCACGAGAGGACGCCGTCCGCGTCCATCCAACCGTTGGGATGTGCGGCGACCACAACATCTGCACATCCGAACAAGGCGTACGGACAGATTAGCATCAGACATAAAAAAACATATCACATGCAAATGACACCATCACTGCACAAGCTGCTTACCGGAGGGGAAATTCCCCTTAGGAATTGTCTTGCGCTTAAAGAAGACCCAAGGCTTGAGCTTCTCGCCGCTGGCGGTGCAGGCGAGCATCACCGTCACGCGTTCTTTTTGATAGCCGCCGCTGCGGATGGGCACGGAGCGGATCCCCACCTCCTCGACCGTGCGTTCAGCTGGCATCTCGAGCCAGAGTGGCGTTTGATCGGCATTAATAATCCAGCGGTTGTCGATGCCGTACTATCGGCGGGAGTGTCGCACGAACTTCCAGAAGTTCTGCACCTGTGTCTCACACTCTGCAAGGGAAGGGTGGGAGAGACAAACAAAAAGAAAATTAGATTTTCGAAGGTCGTAAGCAGCCATAGACGAGAGCGTCAGCACAAACACCGACTCATCAGACGACAACTTCTGGCCGATTCTGGTCTTCGCTTGAGTAGTGAGGTTCCAGCGCCGTCGAAAACGCTCAGTCCACCTCTGAGATCCAGCCCACTTTACATCAGGATGCAGGATCTTCATCACCTCGTGTGACCACTTTTGCAGTCGGCCGACAGACACGGTGAGACACTTTTTCCGGTGGGCAAGAACACGTGAGTACACCTCGATCTCCATGTCGCGGTACCACGACGCCCGACCACGCCCGTGAAGGCGCTTGCGAGCCCCATGCGCGCCTTCAAGCTCACCCTTCCGCAACTTCCACTCTGACAGGGACTTTCGGGAGATACCAGTGTCGCGGGACATTCTCCGCACACTCACAGCTCCGGACTCCAACTTTGCAATCCACTGCAGCTTCTCCTGGGAAGTGTAGGAGTTGCGCTTGTGCGTTGAAGGCTTGCTCCTGGGGGACGGGGGGCGGGCATCACGATTCTGTTTCGAGGGGTGGGGCCGTTTCTTATTCGGCGGGGGAAAACTAGGGACAGGCAGGTCCTCAGGAAGACCGTCGGCCGCCCACCACTCAACATCTTCTTCAGCACCAGTGGCGGATTTGTCGTACGGGCAGTCTTCCGCGTCTCCCCAGCATGGCGACAGACCGGGGCCGAGTTCATCGTCGCCGCTGCGCTCGGGCTCGGAGATGTACGCGTCGAAAGCTGAGTAACCGCGAGGGAGGAGCTGCACAACGGGCTGACCGTTGATGACGACGATAGGCGGAGCGGGAGGAGCAGGAGGTGCTGGAGGAGCAGGAGGCGCAGGAGGAGCAGGAGGAGCAGGAGGCGCTGGAGGAGCAGGAGGCACTGGGCGACTCTGCCACTGAGAGTAATCGCGAGTGTTGCCAACAGCAGGTTTGCGGCTAAAGAGGAAGTGAGTGCCTGGACGGCCTGCCATGGCCTAGGCATGCCGAGGGAAAACAAGGAAACTGAAAAAAACGATGAGAATGAGCCTCGTTTGAAACCCTCGCCCGAGACCCCTCCAACTTCGCGGCTCGAGTTCCTCTGCAGGGAAAGGGGGAAAACTGTCAAGATCCCCCCGCAGAGGAGCTGAGGTGGTGAGGTCAATGCCTCGGTGGAGTGGAATCTTGCCGCTTCTGCCAATTGCGTGGTTGTACAGAGTCGTGCCTGGCACGGCATGCGACCCTGATTGGGCAGTCGCACCCGAAACTACGTGTGCGCTGGCATGTGCCAGATTCATGTCCGATGAATCTGGCCAGGCCAGCAAGGCGTGATGGGCGTGATTCCACGCCTTATTGGCCATTTGATGCGTTTTTCATGCACGGTTACGAACGTTCTAGATGTGGATTGAATCCCCTTTTGAAAAAGCTTCAATTTCATGTTAAAACAATACATTTCATTTTTGCCATTTTATAAACGCCGGCGCTTATAAATTTCCTCGATTATAAGCGCACCCCCTAAAAAACAGTGTTTTTTTATACCGTACCCCCAGGGGCGCTACTATCCGGGGGCTGACGGTACCTAGGTTGTATCAAATATGCCCTCACAAGTCAGATCTCCTCCAAGCTAGAGAAATTCTATCAATATGTTGAACGGAAATAGATGTAGAAAATGTTCATAATTAGCAATCCAATATACAAACAGGAGACTATAGCTTCCTACACTGTAGAGTCAACTCAACACTACAAAATCCACAAGCCCCAGCTTCTGCCAGGCTAGATCCAGCTGCTTGTGGGACCATGCCCCAAAGCACTTGGCTGGCCCTTCCTAAATGGCCAGTAGTACTGATTCCATTATACATGCCCCAATCCTAGAGGAGGCCAGTCCCTGAAACCCGCCCAAATGCAGCCGTCTTTCTAAACCTCCGCCAGTTGCACACACATGAAATGTTTAGGGCGCCCTCTGGCCATTTAGGCTATTTAAGTTCTCAGAAAACGCAGCAACGGCGGCATTGACCTCCGCTGCCCTCCGCGCCACAACCGCAATTTGCCGCAACAACCTCTGCCTCACCAACGCGGCGCGCACGCCGGCTGCTGCGCTTGTCGGAACCGTCCCGCGTGCAAAAACCCCCGCGCGTCGACCTCGCAAGTTGCGTATACCAGCTGTCAGCCTGAGATCCCGGTATAAAGCGCGGATACTCGACTGCAAACCCGAAATGCTGGATTCTAGCACCAGAAGCTGCGAGGCTAACGGTGATGGCGCCGCTGCTGCTGCCTTTCCTGAACGCGCATGGTCTGTTGCTTCCGTCGATGTTAAGTTGATGCTGCCGAGCCAGTCGGAGAAATCAGCGAGGCTGGCTTCAAACGAGGATACATGGTCTTGAATAGCGGCATCTGTAGCGGATGTGCTGCTGTTGATGCTCTTGTCGAGGTAACCAACTTGCTTCGTTATGTATGAGTCGAAAGAGGAGACGGAGGTGTTGAGCGACGCGGTGAGTCTCTTGGCGCCTGCTTCGGTTGCGTTGGCCGCGGCCACTATGCTTGCCTTTATTTTGTTACAGAGGTCGTCGGTTGGGAGAAAATAGCAGAATGCTTCGATTCTTGACACATATACTGCGAATCAATCCAGCGTCGAGGTAAACATTCAAGGAAAGAATTAGTCGGCGATATTAGAACGGTAAGAATGTATCCAACCAAATGCGGCGGCAAACGCGGCGGTGTACTGCGTAACCATCAGGGTTCCAGTAAATTTCACCTGTGACGAGGAGCGCAATGAGGGTCAAGCCAGTGAAAGATGCATGGCGCGCCATTGACGGACTTGCGCATTGTTCAACGGCTATTGTAAGGAAACAGAAGCCACTAACGGAAATTCTAGTTGCGGTGCGGAGACATGCAAGATTAGACTACAGTAGCAACGAATCTCCTATGCGGGAGGGGAGGGGCAGGGTTCGGGTTTGAAAATACTGTACTCGATAGTACCAATGTACCCGTGAAGCTCCTGCGAAGCACTGTAGATTGGCACAAAGAGGTTAAGCGGTGTTCGGATGGGTACTGAGATTTTGACGGATGGACAGCACGGATAGGATGACAATGTCGGCACTAGGCAACAAAAACTGCTGCCCAGCCCAACACAGAATTTGTTACGCGCTTGGGAGTTTCAGATAGTGTGACGAAGATGACCCAACATGGGGCACAATTTCAATTGAAGTACATAGAACGCTTGGAGTGCATAACTTTTCAATCCATACGACACATAGATTAAGGTAGTTGCATTAGGCAGCATCAATAGCTCCAATAAGATAACATATAACCCAGCATCTGCTTACACAGTGGATGGAACATGACAGATCCAGCACCTCGTGAAAAAAAAAAAAAAAAAAAAAAATGAGGAGTTTGGAGTATCTAAAATGTTCCAACCATTGCTTATCTCTCATGTCCTCTAAAACTTCCCCCCAATAATCTTTCCTGATAGTGCTCCGTCAGGGCCAAAGAAGCCCACATATAGCCTGTCATTGGTGACCACTTGGAGAGATGAGAGCAGATCCACCACGTCAGCAGCTGACGCCCTCACAACATTGGCCAGCGACCAGGACACAGGGCTCATGGGCACCCACGTGCCAGGCAGGGCGAGGGGCACAGTGGCAGCAGTGTTGCAAGGGTTGCCGTTGAAAATGGCCTGAGAGTCTGGGGCCTTGGTCACTCCTGCTACGTACAGGTAGTATGTGAGCAGATAGTCCGAGCCACTGCATAGGAGAAAAGGAAAGGCAAAAGAGGAGAGGGATGAAGGAAAGAGAGTGTGATCAAGGGAATAGGAGGTTTGCACGATCATTAACAGCACGTTTGAAGGGACGGTGTAGGACCAGAATGCAAGAAAAAGCCTGGTGGGAGGGGAACTAATGGGTGGCTGGTCAATGTGAGTTAGAGGCGGAGTGGATGAGTCAACGTGCGCGAGTGACTTACATCTTGAGGATCTGAATATCAGCAGCGCCGGCTTGGAGAGACAGCAGGCCGTTGCATGACGTTAGCACGGCACGCAGCATGCCCGCCTGCTGGGGCAGAAGATTCGCGACATTCGCCACCGCGCTGCCGTCCACACCGCCATTGAGAGCCCCGTTCACGCCGTTAGCAATCCCGCTAGCAACGACGTTCACCATCCCAGCGAGCGCGTTGACGTTCCCGTTGATCCCCGCGAGCCGCTGCGTCAGATCGGAGATCTGCCTCGCCAACTCGCCGGCGGCAGGGACGCCGGACGCCGCGCCAGAAGTCCCCACCGTCGAGAGGGGCTGCGCACCTGCCATGAGCGCCGGTTGCGCCCCCGCGGACCCCGCCGTTGCCGCGAAACCGGCGAGGTCCTTCGCGAGGGCGTCGATGCGAGCCTTCAAGGCCTCAGCCGACAGCTTCGACTCGAGCGACGAAAGCTGCGACTTCAAGGCCGTCAGCAGCGGCGCTAGTGATGATGACGCGATCATCCCGTCCGACGAGATATTCGCTCTGGCGAGCGTGAAATTTAGATGCGTGAGGCTGTCGCTAAGCGCAGCGAGGCTGGCGTTTAACGCAGATACCTGCGCCTGGAGCGCGGCCTCCGCTGCAGACACGCTGCTGTTGATGCTCACGACCAGTTGGTCGATTCCTCCCGTGAGCGACGACACGAAGTCGGTGATAGAAGAATTGAGGGACGATACGAAGTCGGAAATGCTGGAGTTGAGGGATGCGGGGCTGGCGTTAATGTTTGCGACTGCTGTGGCCGCTGATTTTGCTGCGGCTGCGGCAGCTGCTGAGGCCGCGGCGGCTGCTTTGGCGGCTGCTTCGGATGGCTTGATGTTGGTCGGAAGGCGGTTGGTGGGAAGAAATCTTGCTTCAATTCCTTGCGCGAGGAGCACTGCATGTCGAGCACAATATAAGAAAATAACAATGAGTCAGAGATGGGGAAATATCATTCTTCAGGCATGCAAAGCGCCAGCTAAGATTGTATGAGTCGAAAGTATCAGCTATTCGCACCTGTGACGAGGAGTGCTGTGAAGATTGCAGCCGGAGCAGAACTGCGTGCCATGATTGGCCGACTAAGGCGATGCGATTCGATAGCTGCGATTAGCTAATTCAGGTCGCCGAGAAGCCAGTAAAAAAGGAAAGGCTTGTTAATGGGAGCAACACTGGAGCTGAATTGAGTGTGTTTGACTGGTTTAGCTGTTGATGTCGAACTGGTGGTTGGAGCTGAATTTATAGTGACATGGAAGGGATGGGAAGGGAATTTCCGGTGCGAACCGCGGATTGCTTGCGACCCATTGGCTGCCGTGAACTGCCGAGGCGCACGCGGAGTTTACATTGCCGACAGGAGGAGCGGTGGGTGACTCGACGGAGCATGAACGGCGCTGGAAGATTTCTACTGGAAGGAGAAATCTGTCAAGGCTACACGATGCTTCGATTGATTCTTGACGCTGCTCGGTTTACAGCGATAGATGTGCTTTATTTTACTTAACTCTTAAGGCAGAAAGGATTTCCGATCTACTTATTTCTAAATTGACGTAATGCGAAATTGTGCCATGGACACAAGGTTACCGGAACACAATGACATACACCAAGGCATCCAAGTATCAACTAAAGCATGTCAGGTACCTGGGCTTTTGACTTCCAAAATGGATTTGGCATTCAAATATGCAAGATAAAAGCGTTCGGATAATCTTATCCACTAGCGTTAGGACATATACTGAGAGAAAGCCTAATGGAATGACTAAAATATACATACTTACACTACCGAAAACAATCAGGTAACAGATCTAGCTAGTTGTTCAACCATGCTTGCTCCAGCTGCTTGTGCACGGAAGCGCCAAAGCACTTGGCTCTTGTAATGGAAAACCGTGTGGCAGATAGCGAGGAAGCCGCGGAGCAACGTGTCGTCTTAAGCATGTAACAGGCGTGCCGGTGGCTTGCTCTTCCCAACACCACCAAACCCCACACGTTCGTCTGGCAGGGATTAGAGGGCGGTGCCAACTCTTCAAGCTCTCCGGACATCTCCTGACCGTATCTCTTGGAAAGATCGCTCTCATCGAGCCGGTGAACCAAGATGAGACCATCTGGGTCGTCGTTCTGGACTGCTTGTCGTACGGACGACCAGCTGTCAGCGTGATCCACAATACCCTGTGGTAGCCGTTGTCGAACGGGAGACCGGAAGCCACGGACCCCGTCGAAAACGAGATGGAAAAAAGGAGCGTCGTCGAGATGTCGAATAATCTGGAAGGGAAAGAAAAGAATCGCGAAGATTAGTCTCAGATTTTTTAACACTGACGTGAAATTCCAACATTTGCAATAGATGCAGTGATAAGATACTTGATTGATGAAAACAGAAAACAAAAGAATGGATTACACAAAGCTTACATCAGCAGCGGAGTGTTGAAGCCATGATTCAATCTTCTGTTGTGTAACCGCTGGGGACACCATGGAAGGGTCGGTCCAACTCTCAACTTGATCCGAGCCGTTGGAGCTTTGGTACGCCAAAACGGACGCACTCTCCATTCGCACATCAGGCTGCTTCCGACCACTAGACTTGGCCTTCAATCCAGACGGAAGCGAGCCAGTCTTTGGCTGAAGGGACACCTGTGAAAGTTTGCGTGATCTCGTTGATGAGCTTTTAGCTCCGACTACGAACGAGGACTGAGGTAGGGTAGCGATGGCTGCCATGGCTTTTAATTCTGGTCACTGGGTTCTGAGAGACTCGGTCAATAGGGCGTAGTAACCGTGAATAAGCAGACGGATCTAGGTTCCTGGGATGATAGAAAGGGTGCGAAGGCCAACCTCTTATCTACCCAACGATTGCTGCAACCTGAAAAATGAAAAGGCTTTCCTGCAAACCCTAAGAGCCTGGCCATACCTCCCAACTCTCCAGGCTCCATTGCTCCCCACTGTGGCGGAATGGCCTGAGCGCTGGGACCACAGCAGGGAAAAGCAGCCATGAGCAAAAACGTTTCAGCAAGGTGGACAGGGTGAGGAGGCCGAGAGGGATTCTCCAGAAACACGTTTAGGGCACACCTTGCAGGTGTGTTCGAGGGACAAGGAGCAGGCTCAAGGCAATGTTCCCGCCAAAGCGAATATTGTACAGCGAGTTATCGCGAGCCAGGTCAGCCAAGGCTTGCTGAAGTGTCGCGATCTACAGAGGAAGACCACGTGCCCAGGAAGAGGAGATAGTGGCCGGCACGTGCACAGAGCGAGTTGGAGTCGAGATTTTGTTCCGCGTCTGGGGGAGCGGAATGCCGTCGGCGGATATCCGTGGCGGACAGTGGGTTGTTGGGATGGGGGGGGGGGCATTTCGGTAGGGGGCTGGTTGCCTGCCCAATGCCCAATTTCCCCCGCCCCCCCGACCCGAAAAGAGCGGTTGACTTCACTGCTTTCGTTGGCGAAGCGAAACGTCACCAGCGGTGCACCGATAAATTGCTTCGTGGAAAGTACGGTGTATCGAAAGCTTCATCGTGGTGGGTGGACACGTCGGTGGAACGTTGTGGATGCGATTGGCCGACGTGGACATCACGGGATTGACAACGTAGCGACGCATCTGGACGTCATTCGTTCGGCTTCTCTGAGAGTCCACGAGGCGACCTGTAAACGGCAGATTCAATTGGGCAGTTGGACCACCCACCAGAACCAGCGCGCCTCCTTGGACTATGGAGGCCACCACTGATTGGTATCACCGCCACGACTTCCAGCACCGCGATGATGCGTGGGTATTGTTGTTGGCAGGTCGGTGGTTATAATATATCGGTTGCGTAACATGTAATTCGCAACCACATAACGGAAACTAAATGAAGGTTTTATTTTGTTACGAGTGCAATTGAGCGAGCGAGAATTGCACTATCGAAGAAAACTGTTACAGGTGCAGTGAATCGAGGTAGCGAGGATAGCACTAGAGTGTTCAATGAGAACAAAATATGAGCGAAGGTATGAGCGAATACTTATACGCGAAAATGTGCAAACGGTGACGCGGTGCGTGCGAGCTAGCTAGTGCTACGCTGGTGCGAGGTTCGGGCTGGTCCCGAAGCGTAGGCCGACTTGGCTGCTCCTGCAGAGCGAGGTTTGGTGAAACAGTGCGCGCGAAGTTGGCGAAGCCCCGTTAGCAGTAACGGGCGAAAAACGGCTGCTGCTGTATGCGATGTAGACGGTCGCGGTAAGAAATAGCGAGAAAATTCCTTACACTACCCCCCCTCAAGAAGCCCCCTCCGCTACGCGAGTGTGTGTATATCGCGGAAACCCCGGCTCCTCATGTACACTTGCAGGGCAGGGTGGTTTTCGAAATTGGCCAGGAACACCCAGCTGTCCTCAGTTGACGTGCGGTCCTTCCAGCGAACTAGGAAACTCGATCCTCTTGATGCCAGTGAGGTGGCGAATCCGATGGCTCATATTTTTTTCGGGCTCGATGATCGGCTCCGATGCAGGGCGAGTCATGGATGGCGGGCGGTGATGAGGCAGTTGGCTCGTGCTTGGGATTTAAGGGCGAAGCAGGCTGACGTGGAATGATGGGCTGATGTACCAGTCTGTCGGCAACAGTAAGTGGGCGGTAACTGGGGTAATCATGTGTCTGATTTGAAATGGTCCACAGTAGCGCGGTCGTAATTTTGGTACGACGGGCAATCTTAAGTTCTGTCTGTCGAGCTGTACGTAATCTCCTGACTGATACGTGATTGGGCGGCGGTGGCGGTCAGCGTTGCGTTTAGCGATGACGTTGGCTTTTTTAATTGCTTCTGCGGCTCTGGTGCGGGCAGCTTGCAGAATCTCGGCGAATTGCCGTGCTCGTGGCGTTGGGTTGTCCGGACCCGGCGTCATGGGCACTGTTGGGTTTTGCCCATAGTTCAAGTAAAACGGGGACTGCTGCGTCGTCGCTGACGTGGCGTTGTTGTAGGCGAATTCCACAGCGGCAGCTGCTGCTTCCAAGTTGTTGGGTCGTCGCACGTGGCCCGAATCAACTGCTCCATCGTCTGATTGGTCCGCTCTGTTTGACCGCTGGTCTCGGGGTGGTACGATGAACTGAACTATAGCCTGGTCCCGAACTGCTCCCAGAAGTTCTTCCAAAAGTTGCTGGTAAACTTCGTGTCGCGGTCGCTGATTATCGCGGTTGGTATCCCGTGCAGTCGAACGACGGCTGCGATGAACAGGCGGGCGGTTTCTTCGGCTGAGATCGATTTCTTGCGTGCAGTGAAGTGAAGTCTGTCAACGTCGACCATAACCGTGTCGTTACCCAAGGGTTCGAAGGTAACCCCGTGACGAAATCCATGGTAACTTGCTGCCAGGCACGCTCGGGCGGTGGAATCGGCTGCAATTGACCCACCTTTCTCTTTCGCGAGCTCTTCATCACCTGACACGTAGGACACGAGCCCACGTGGTGCTGTACGCCGTTCAACTGCTCCGGCCAGTAGTAATACCGCTGCAGTTGCTGTCGTGTTTTTTCTACCCCGAAGTTGCCCGAGGTAATCCTGTCAGAATGTCATATTTGTCTAGCCTGCAGTGGGGTACTCTATAGTGAGTACAGCCCAATCTAGGGTTTCCTATATGTACTGAACTGCTTGCTAGTGCAATCATCTTCTCTCATTCATTCCTCGTTCATTTTCACATGGTATAGAGCTGGTTCCCTCCTGGGACTGTTCCTTCCTCGGGCCCACCACTTCGCTAATTTTTTTTTTCCTGCCCTGCCCTTAGCGCGTTTCGCGCTCTGCCCTGCTGCCCGTCGCGGCCCTTCGTGGCCCCTTCGTGGCCCCTTCGCAACCCCGTCGCGGCCCTGTCGCGACCCCTTCACGGCCCCTTAGCGGCCCCTTCACGGCCCCGTACCGGCCCCTTCACGGCCCCACCCCGTCGCGACCCCGTAGCGACCCCGTCGCGGCCCCCTCGCGACCCCGTCGCGACCCCGTCGCGGCCCCGTCGCGAACCTGTCGCGACCCCGTTGCGGCCCTGTCGCGGCCCCGTCACGGCCTCGCCCCGGCCCTGCCCCGTCGCCCGGCCCTGCCCCGTCGCCCTGTCGCGGCCCCCCGTCGCGGCCCCCCGTCGCGGCCCCCCCGTCGCGGCCCTCTGTCGCGGCCCCCCGTCGCGGCCCCCCGTCGCGGCCCTGCCCCGTCGCCCGCCCCTGCCCTGTCGCGGCCCTGTCAAGGCCCTGCCCCGGCCCTGCTCCGGCCCTGCCCCGACCCTGCCCCGGCCCCGCCCCGGCCATGCTCCGTCGCCTGTCGCAACGCACCGGGGACCCGTGCACCGCCCCCCCCCTCTTTTCCCGTCGCCCGTCGCGGCTCCCTGGGGGGCCGCGCGCGGCCCCCTCAGGTCGCCTCGACAGGCGACGGGAGGGGCGACCTGGGGGGGGGGCCGCGCGTCGCCCCTTCTGCCGCCTGTTCTGGCGCCCTGGGAGGCCGCGCGTCCCCCCCCCCCCCCCGTAACCTCCCTACCCGCCATCCCGCCCTGCCCCGTGTTAGGGTTTGGGGGTGGCAAAGGGGGGGTGGCGGGTGTGTGGTCTCCCCTGCTCCTCCTCCTCCTCTGTCTCCCACTACTGCAGCTGCCGCTGAGGGGGGTGGGTGTGTGGGAGATGATGGAGTGGTGCTAGGGGGTGGAGTGTAAGCGAATCTAGAGGTGCAGCAGGGGGTGTGTCAAAGGTGGGGTGGGATAGTTTGGGGAGGTTGAAGGGGGGTGGCCGCCGTGAAGCCCGCAGCTCCAGTCGCCCGTGAGACCGTTGCGCCAGTCGCCCGTGAGCCTGTTGCGCCAGTCGCCCGTGAGCCAGTTGCTCCAGTCGCCCGTGAGTCCGTTGCTCCTGCCGCTCAGAGTTAGCCGCGGAGCCAGTTACTCCAGTAGCCCGTGTGCCAGTTGCTCCAGTTGCCAGTGTGCCAGTTGCTCCAGTTGCCCGTGTGCCAGTTGCTCCAGTTGCGCCGTGTGCCAGCAGCTTCAGCTGCCGCCCACTACCTCCTCTCCTCTCATAGTCCCTCCTCCTCCACACTTGCCCTCTGTGATAGCTTCTAGCTTTGCTTACTATTATTGTGAACTATTGCTTGCTTACTTGTGCTCAGAATGTGTGGTGACATTGTGATCCACCCTGAGCTTGTCTTTTGTTTTGCTTTGCTTCTTGTGCTGATTACACCCCACTTTGGCTATGGGGGTGTGTCAGAATGTCATATTTGTCTAGCCTGCAGTGGGGTACTCTATAGTGAGTACAGCCCAATCTAGGGTTTCCTATATGTACTCAACTGCTTGCTAGTGCAATCATCTTCTCTTATTCATTCCTCATTTCCTCACAAATCCCGTCGTGTGCCTCCTGCAGTAACAGTTCCCTTAGTAGTGAGTACGCGGGTACCCAAATGCGGTTGGTGCCTGTTTTTACGTAATAGACTCTCTTAGCTTCTGCCAGTTGCTGTGAATTTCCGGTCGTGAAAAATGGGTCGGTACTGTATCCGTGGGTGAATAGGCCTGTTAACAGTGGGTTGGTTTGGGCGAGTATGATGGCGTGGAGTTGGGCGGTAGGACGTGTGAGTGCGTCGGCAATGTTTGATGCGCCATTTTTGTACGTGACAGTATAGTGGAAGTTGGACTCCAGATAGTCCAACCAGCGATTCTGTCACGGGTTGAGATTCGGTTGGGCGCGGAGGTACTGTAGTGATCGGTGATCTGTCCGTACTGTCACGTCGGTGCCAATCAGGTAGCATCGCCACACTTTGAACGCGTGCACGATTGCCAGCATTTCGCGGTCGTGTATCAGGTAGTTGCGTTCGGGCGGGTGCAGCTTGCGGGACTCGTACGCGATTGGCTGCAGGCCGTTCCCGAAATCCTGCAATAGTACAGCTCCCGCGGCGATGTCACTTGCGTCGGTGACGAGCTCGAACGGACGGTGCGGATCTACGATGTGAAGCACAGGCGGCGAGCACAAAATTTGTTTGAGGGCCGAGAAGGCGGCTTGCTCTTTCTCCCCCCACGTGTACTCAACCCCCTTCCTCAGCAGGTCGGTCAACAGAGCAGTCAACTTCGCCATGTCGGGGACGAACCGGCGCACGTAGTTGACGAACCCCAAAAAGCTCTGCAACTCGGTCAAGTTTGTTGGCGCGTGCCACGCTTGAATCGTCGCGATCTTCTTCGGGTCTATTTCCAATCCTTCAGCTGAAATAATGTGTCCCAAAAACTCCAGTCCGTACTGTAAAAACTCACACTTAGATGCTTTCGTCAGTAGGCGGTTCTCACTCAGTATTTTAAAAACTGCATCAATGTCCTGTAGGTGCTGTGCTCTGTCTGGGCTGTAAATTAGTATGTCGTCAAGGTACACGATGACGCACTTATCTAAAAGCGCGCGGAAGGCTTCGTTCACGGTCATTTGAAAGGTTGCAGGGGCGTTGGTCAGTCTGAAGGGCATGACGGTGTATTCGAAGGATCCGTAGCGTGTTCGGAAAGCTAATTTCGGGCAGTCAGGTGGGTTGATTCGGATCTGGTGGTAGCCTCCTCGAAGGTCAATTTTCGAGAAAACCTGGGCTGTGCGCAGTTGGTCGATCAGTTCGTTGGCTTGTGGGATGGGGTAACGGGATTTGATGGTAACCCTATTCAGTGCGCGGTAATCGATGCACATGCAAAAACCCCCGTCCTTTTTCCGTGTGAACAGTATCGGTGCTGCGAAGGGTGACGAACTCGGGCGAATGAATTCCTTCTCGAGTAGGTAATCTAGCTGCTTCCTTAGTTTGTCCAGTTTGGGTTGGGTCAGTCGGAACTGTCGCTGTACTATCGGCTGTGCCCCCGGTTCTAACTCTATCCTGTGGTCTTGCGGTTGCTGAGGTGGCAGTCCTGTCGGTAGGTCATCCGGGAAAATCCCACTATACGGCTTCAGTAGTGCTGCCAAGTCATCCGTTACGTCGGCTAGTAGTTTCTGTACACCCCCCCCCCCCCCCTTTGTCTGCTGCCTCGGCTTCCCGAATGTCGACCACGTACACGTCAGCTCTTGCCACTACGGCGCGTTTCATCGTGATCACGTTGATACGCACCGACGAAGACTCAGGCAAGCCCCAGCGAGGTAAGGCGATGTTGTTACCGTTCACTCGCACGGTGCAATCACCCGTCGTCCAGATGATTCGCGGATTGTGTCGTCGCAGCTAATAACGACCGAGTAAAATGTCGGTTCCGTCGAGGGTTGTCGCGAGCATTTCCTGGCTAACGTGAAGTTACCCCCGCATCGAATCCGAACCCGGTCTACGCGTTCCCGTATCGCCAGTGGCGTGCCGTCAACTAGTCTTGCGTCAATCTCAGGTAAACATCTGTCCAGTGGCAGTCTCAGTTTTCATGTCGTGGCGGTGTTGATCAGGCTGTGGCTGGCTCCCCCGTCTACGAATATTTTAACTAGTCCCAATTTTCCCGCTAAGCAGTATGGGGCTATCTACCGTAGTACCCTCCTTATTCGGCCGGGTCTGGTCGATTGCGTGAACCGGCACAATCACTCGGTGAGGGTCGGTTGGGTCGGGCGAGCGGCATGACTTGTCAGTAGAGGGCCCGTCTGCTACTGACTCCCAGTGTTTCCCTGCTGCTTGGTCTGTTTCTGCTGCCCAGCTTCCCCCTTTCCCTTAGCGTTTTCCGGGCATTCGCTTTTGCGGTGTCCCGGCCGATTGCACGCGAAGCAGCGCCCTTTGAACGGTGCGGCAGCGGCATTCGCGGCGACGACACGTATCATGGCGCCCTCGTTCGTCCCACGAGATCGATGTCCCCAGTTGCTGTTGCTTCCGTAGGACCCCGGCCTCGTTCGGCGAAAGAAGTCGAGCTTCTTCGCCATGGCGAGAATTTCCTGGAAGTCGATGACGCCGCGGAGCTGAATTTCTTGGGCGATATCATGCTTCAGGCCGCCGATGTAGCGGTCGATGCGCTCGCTTTTGTGCATGTATCCCACTTGCTCACATAGCGCCAGGAACCCACTAGTGTAGTCTTGGACGGAACCGAGTTTGTGCCAAGTGCGGAGCTTCTGACGCGCCGAGATCGAAGCCGCAATTGGCTAAATTCGAGCGCGCAGACCTGCGCACCACGTGTCCCACGTGCGACATTGGGGCACCTCTATGAAATACAACGGTGCCCAGGGTCCGGTTTGTCCTTCCCGTGTCGGTAGAGTCGCGTACTCCATCGGCTTCGTGATGATGACACACCACCAGTCCATGGCGGGTCCCCGCAGCAGCGACACGGGGTAGCGAATCTTTGCCGTATCCTCCGAGACGTAGTTGGCGTCAAAAAATACGTTCAACGTGAACAACCACGCCTGAACGGTAGGACCAACCCATTGACTCGGGTCAAAGCATGGCGGATGCTGCGGCTTCAGCGGCATCGATGACGGCAGTGCCGAATCATTGGTCGGTGTTGAAATCGGACGCGAGGCTGGCTCCTGGCCGCATTCGTCGCTTCGGAGTGTGTCGTGCCGTGGTCGTCGTCTCCGTCGTGACGGACGACGCCATCACTGGCTGCGCTCGCGGGTTGCCCAACACTTCCGTGCTGCGATGCCTGTGGTGCAGGTTGTCCCGGAGTGCCAAGTGCTTGTGATTGTGCTTGCTGTGCTCGTGCGACGTCATTTTGCAGGGACGTGCGTTCGGCCGTCAGTGCTGCGATTTCTTCAGAGCTTTCGTGGAGTTGTCACAGCAGCTCGTTCAAACGGTCCTGCGTGAGCATCGTGATGTCGATATGTTCAGCCATAACGAAGGGCGTCGGCTTAGCTTGTCAGAACATTATAGCTTATACATTTGTGTAGGCTGTAGTGGGGTAGCCCATAAGGGGTACAACCCAATTAGGGTTAGTACTTGTACCCAAATTTCTGTTCAATCCAATCATTTCTCGTTCATTAGTTTGACATGGAATCAGAGCAGGTTCCTTGGGCCCACCACCTGCTACGCTGCTAGTAACCGCCCCTAGGCCCGTCGCTCCTAGCCTACGCGGCCCGTCGACCCCTAGCCCGCGCCCGGCCCCGTTCCTAGCCCGCGCCCGGCCACGTCGGCCCTTAGCCCCGCGCCCGGCCCTGTTCCTAGCCCGCGCCCGGCCCCGTACCTAGCCTCACGCCCGGCCCCGTATCGCGCCCAGCCCCGTTTCGCACCCGGCCCCGTATCGCGCCAGGCCCTGTATCGCGCCTGTCCCCGTACCTAGCCTCGCGCCCGGCCTCCGTTCCGCGCCCAACGCCCGGCCCCGTACCTCCCCAGCGCCTGGCCCCGTCCCTTGCCCAGCGCCCAGCGCCGTATCTAGCCCGCGCCCGGCCCTGTACTTAGCCCGCGCCTGGCCCCGTACCTAGTCTCGCGCCCGGCCCCGTATCGCGCCCGGCCCCGTACCTGCCTAGCGCCCGGCCCCGTACCTGCCTAGCGCCCGGCCCCGTCCCTTGCCTAGCGCTCGGCCCCGTATCGCGCCCAACGCCCGGCCCCGTACCTCCCCAGCGCCTGGCCCCGTCCCTTGCCCAGTGCCCAGCCCCGTACCTAGCCCGCGCCCAGCCCCGTACCTAGCCCCGCGCCCGGCCCAGTACCTAGCCCGCGGCCGGCCCCGTACCTAACCCTGCGCCCGGCCCCGTTTCGCGCCCCACGCCCGGCCCCGTACCTGCCCAGAGCCCGGCCCCGTACCTAGCCCGCGCCCGGCCCCGTACCTAGCCCGCGCCCGGCCCTGTACCTAGCCCGCGCCCGGCCCCGTACCTAGCCCGCGCCCGGCCCCGTTCCTAGCCCGCGCCCGGCCCCGTACCTAGCCCACGCCCGGCACACTACCTAGCCAGCGCCCGGCCCTGTACCTAGCCCGCGCCTGGCCCCGTCCTTGGCCCGCGCCCGGCCCCGGCGGCCTCTTAGCCCCACTAACACTGCTGCTCCTGCTACAGCTGCTACTGCTACTGCTACAGCTGCTACTGCTGCTCCTACGTACTACACAGCTATGGCTTCGCTTCGTGTCCTTGCGTTTGATCATGACGGTAGACCAGTTCAGTTTGACACGTGGCTTGATGACCTGCAGCTGTACCTACTAAGCGATTCTAAGGACAATGTCTCGCTTTTTGACCTAGCGTCAGGAGCTGCTACTGCCCCTCCCGCCACAGCCGATAGTTCGACTCGCTCACAGTGGCTTACTCGCGACGCTGCTGCCCGCTTAGCCATTCGCAACCACCTGCCATTAGCTGAATGCGCTCACTTCGGACAGCACAGGACAGCACAGGCGCTGTACGACGCTGTAGTCGCCCGCTACTCCTCCCCTGCCACTGCTGCTCTAGGCCGCCTCCTTCTGCCCTACCTGTTCCCCGAGCTGTCCGCCTTTGCCAAAGTCGAGGACCTGGTTTCCCACCTTCGCGCTAGTGACGCTCGCTACCGCGCTGCCGTTCCTGCTGAGTTCCTTGACAAGAACCCCCCCCCCCCGATGTACATCACTCTCTACTTTATAGTCACCCGCCTCCCTGACTCTCTTCGCTCTGTCAGGGACCACTTCCTCTCTCTTGACCCCACCTCCCTCACTGTTGACCTCCTCGAGTAGCATCTCCTTGCAGCTGAGACTAGTGCAGTTGCTGTAGGTGCTGCTCGTGGCACTCCGCGCCCGCCCTTCTTTGAGGGGTGTTCCCCCTCCCCCCTTGCCCCCTCCTACTCCTCTGCTGCTGCCGCAGACGTCTCTGTTCCTGAGGACGTCGGGGCTGCTTCTGCTAGTGCGAAGCACCGCAGCAGCAAGGGCAAGGGTGGCCGGGGTGGTGGTGGTGGCAGCGGCGGTGGTGGAGGTGGCAGCGGGAGTTGTGGTGGGGGCAGGAGTGGAGATGGCGGCGGCGGTGGGACTGTTGGTGGGAGTGGGGGCTCTGGTGGCGGTGGTGGAGGCAGCGGTGGGAGTGGCGGCAGTGGAGGCGGTGGGACTGGTGGCGGTGGGACTGGAGCTCGGCGTGTCGGTTTTGGGGGTGGCCAACGTCAGCAGCAGCAGCGTCGGGGCGAGACCCCGTCTCCCCAGCAGCTTCGTGAGTGGTTTCTGCGTGGGGCGTCTGGGGGTAGTTGCCCGTATGTCATTCGCACGGGTGACCGTGCTGGTCAGACTTGCGGGAGGCTCACCACTCAGCACCGCTGCTTCTCCCGCCTCGACGACGCTTGGCGTGCTGAGTTTGTTGACGACGTCGAGCTCTCTCGCTGGGCAGATCTGCTCAAGTCTAGGATTGCTATCTTTGACCTAGACTTTGATGCTATTCTTTCTGCTATGTATGCTTTGTCTGTTAGTGCTGAGGGTGACTGTTACCGGCGTGTGCCGCCTGACCCAGGTATAGCTGCAGCTGCTCTAGGTGCTAGTGAGTTTGGTACTCTCCCTGGTACTGCGCCTGCTGAGGCTTTGCACACCTTCACGTTGGACTCAGACGCCTCGCGGTGTTTCTTTCGTGACAGCACCACCTTCACTCCTCTTCCTGCATCTGTCCCGGTAAGGCTGGCTGACCCCTCCGGGGGACTGGTCGTGGCCCGTTCCTCCACTGTCCTCCCATGTCCGGCGGTTCCGCCCGGCTCACTGTCAGGCCTTCACCTCCCCTCGTTCTCTACGAACTTGGTGAGTACCGCTGCCCTCCAGGATGCGATGGTCACTACCACCACTCCTGGGGGTCAGCGTGTGTCGATCTGCACGTGCACACGGACGGGACGTCACCTGCCCACGTTCACTCGTCAGCCAGGGTCGAGTCTGTACACCCTCACTACCGAGCCTTCTCAGGTAGCTGCGTCAGCTCAGGTGTCCGCGTCAGGTCAGGTGCCTCTTGCTCGTGTTGCCTCGAGTGGCACCAGACTCTTTTGTGGCACCACCGCCTGGGTCACCCCTCCCTGCCACGTCTTCGTGGCATGCACTCTCGTCTTCTTGTCTCTGGTCTTCCCAGGTCTCTGCCTCCCCTGCCGCCCTCGCCTGCCCCGCCTTGCCTCCCTTGCGTCGAGGGTCGGCAGCGCGCCGCTCCTCACTCCTCCTTTCCCCCGACGACTGCTCCCCTGCAGACTCTCCACATGGACGTGTGGGGCCCGGCCCGCGTCAGTGGTCAGAGCCGCGAGCGCTGCTTTCTACTGGTTGTTGACGACTACACGCGGTACACCACGGTCTTCCCCTTGCGCAGCAAGGGTCAGGTCATTGATGTCTTGATCCCTTGGATCCGCACTGTCCGTCTTCAGCTCCGCGAGCGCTTCGGCCAGGACCTTCCTGTCCTGCGTCTGCACTCTGACAGAGGTGGTGAGTTCTCCTCCAACCTCTTGCGGGACTTTTGTCGTGGGGAGGGCATTCTCCAGTCGTTCATGCTTCCGGACTCCCCTCAGCAAAATGGGATTGCTGAGTGCCGCTTTGGCTTAGTCATGGAGGTCGCTCGTACCTCCATGATCCATGCGGCTGCTTCCCATTTTCTGTGGCCGTTTGCGGTCCAGTACGCTGCGCATCAGCTCAACCTCTGGCCCCGTGTCTCCTTGCCGGAGACCTTGCCCACACTGCGTTGGATGGGGGAGGTTGGCGATGCGTCGGTGTTCCGGGTCTGGGGATCTCGTGCCTTTGTTCGCGATACGTCTGCGGACAAGCTCTCCCCCCGTGCTATCCCCTGCGTCTTCCTTGGCTTTGTCCCTGACACGCCTGGCTGGCAGTTTTACCACCCCACCTCGCGCCGTGTCCTCCCGTCTCAGGACGTCACGTTCGACGAGTCGGTTCCCTTCTACCGTCTCTTCCCCTACCACTCTACCCCTCCCCCGCCCCCGCCGCTCTTCCTTGCTCCCGGTCCCCCTCCGGTAGACCCCCTCCCGCCCCAGGGTCCTGCTCCCTTAGGTGTGTCCCAGGTGGACCCTCTCCCTGGTCCTGCGCCTGTTCAGGTAGCTGTCGGCTCAGGTGCTGCTTGAGGTGCTGCGTATGGGGGTGCTGCGTCTGGGGGTGCGGAGCCTGGGGGTGCGGGGTCTGAAGGTGCTGAGACTGGGGGTGCTGAGCCTCGTGGTGTTGGGACTGGGGGTGCTGAGACTTGGGGTGCTGAGCCTGAGGGTGTTGAGCCTGGGGGTGCTGCGTCGGAGGGTGCGGAGTCTGGGGGTGTTGAGCCTCAGGGTGCTGCTTCGTCTGGAGGTTCTGCTGGTGCTTCGCCGAGACTGTCTCCGCAGCAGCTGCGTGAGTGGTTTGTTCGACGCGCACGCCTTCGGAGTGGAGCCACTGGGGCTGGAGGTGCTGGAGCTGCTGGAGCTGGAGGTGCTGGAGCTGCTGGAGCTGGAGGTGCTGGAGTTACTGCTGGATCTAGCGGTACTGGAGGTCTGCGACCACTGGTCCTGGAGGTGCTCGTACCCGGGGTACTGGAGCTGCCGGGACTGGTGGTGTTGAGGGTGCTGGAGTTGTAGGCCCTGGCGCAGGAGGCGCTGGAGCTGCCGGAGCTGGAGTTGGAGGCATTGGAGCTGGAGGCACTGGAGGTGTTGACCCTTGCGCTGGAGGTGCTGGAGGCACTGTGCGGCCGCGACTGTACTTCGTTCCCCTGCTTCAGCAGGTTCTTGGTACCCCGTCTTCTACCGGCCTTACTCCTCCTCTCCTGTGTCCTCCGCTTGACCAGTCGCAGTCGCCGTTACAGCCCGCCTCCCATTGCTTGCTCCCTCTCCTTACACTGAGCAGTCCGGCGGTCTTACAGAGCGTCGTGAGCCTGCGTCTCGTCCTGTCTCGCCTGTTCGCACTGCTCGTCGCGCTCCTCGTTCGCGTCCTCCTCCTGTCCCCGGCACGCACGCTATGGCACTCTGTCCTTCCTCTGTTCCACTGCGTGTTCCTCTGCCTGCTCCTCCTGAGTCCTCTCTTCTTGAGGTCCCTGACCCTGAGTCTGACCGCGCTCGTGCTGTTAGTCCTGCTATCTCTCGTCTTCTCGTCACTACTAACACAGACCCTTCTTTTGAGTCTGCTGCTGCGTCTGCTCTCGTTGCTGAGCTGCTTAACTTTGCTGCTGCCTGTCGTCTCGACTACGCCACTGCTCTTGTTGCTGAGTCTGCTTCTGCCAGTCCTCCGTCCGTCGGGGGTGAGTGTGCTCTTGGCACGGACGTCCTTGAGGACAGGCAGGAGGACTTTGAGTGTCTTGCAGCTGCTGTATCTCGTTTCGCTTCCATGCTACTTGCCCCTGAGGGAGACCCGGATGCTCCACACATCCCGACCCCGCGCTCTTACGCAGAGGCGATTACGGGTCCTTACTCCTCTCAGTGGCAGGCAGCCATGGATGCCGAGATGGCATCCTGGAAGTCCACAGGCACCTACGTCGACGAGGTTCCCCCACCTGGGGCGAACATAGTCGATGGCATGTGGATTTTCAGGGTGAAGCGGCCGCCGGGTTCTCCGCCTGCCTTCAAGGCGCGTTATGTTGCTCGAGGTTTCAGTCAGCGACAGGGAGTTGACTACTTCCAGACCTTCTCCCCCACCCCGAAGATGACTACTCTTCGGGTGTTGCTGCACGTCGCTGCTCAGCGTGACTACGAGTTGCACTCTCTGGACTTCAGCACAGCTTTCTTGCAGGGCAGCCTGCACGAGGAGATCTGGCTGCGCCGCCCACCTGGTTTCACTGGGACGTTTCCTGCACGTACCCAGTGGAGCCTCCGCCGGCCAGTCTACGGTCTCCGCCAGGCGCCTTGCGGCTGGCGGAGACACGCTGAGGACTATACTTGCGGCTCTTGGGTTAGCTCCTTCTACTGCGGACCCGTCGCTGTTTCTACGCACCGACACCTCTCTGCCGCCGTTCTACGTCCTCGTGTACGTCGACGACCTCGTCTTTGCCACTGCTGACACTAAGGCACTGACCCTTGTGAAGTCCGAGCTACAGAAAAGACACACCTGCACTGACCTGGGTGAACTGCGCAACTATCTTGGCTTGCAGATCACCCGGGACAGAGCACGGCGCACCATCACACTGACTCAGTCACACATGGTGCACCAGGTCCTTCAGCGCTTTGGCTTCCAGTTTTCCTCGCCACAGCCCACTCCTCTGTCTACCAGCCACTCGCTCTCAGCTCCACCTTCGGACGACTCCGTAGAGCCAAGTGGTCCGTACCCAGAGCTTGTGGGTTGCCTCATGTACCTGATGACTTGCACACGACCTGACCTCGCGTACCCTCTCAGCCTTCTGGCTCGCTACGTGGCTCCCGGTAGGCACCGAAAGGTGCACTGGGATGCTGTGAAGAGGGTACTGCGTTACCTGTGCAGTACGTCGGGCATGGGGCTCATGCTTGGAGGACGGGGTCCAGTTGTTCTCATCGGTCACGCAGACGCCTCCTGGGTTGACGACTCAGCAGCGCAACGGTCGTCACAGGGTTACACCTTTAGTCTTGGTTCTGGCTCTGTGTCATGGCGGTCTACCCGCTTGTCTTCGGTTCTCAGCTCCAGTTGTGAGGCTGAGATCTACGCCGGGGCTATGGTTGCTCAGGAGCTCCGCTGGCTGACCTACCTGCTGACCGACTTGGGTGAGCAGCCTCGTTCGCCTCCAGTTCTGTACGTAGACAACAAGGCCATGATTGCCTTGTGTCAAGAGAACAGACTGGAGCACAGAACGAAGCACATCGTTCTGCGATACTTCCTTGCTCGAGAGTTGCAGCAGGACATGACATGCTATAATAAGCTATAATAAGCACATCGCAAGCTATAATATTCTGACACACCCCCATAGGCAAAGTGGGGGAGAACAAGTGGCCACAAGACCAGTCAAGAAAAGCAAAGCAAGCTCAGGGTGGATCACAAAGACACCACACAGTCCGAGCACAAGCAAAGGGCCACAGGGCCAGTTCACATGCAGAGTTACATAAAAGAGAACAAACAATACAATGATCATACCATAGCAAGTGTAAGCATGCAGGTATATATATAGATCACAGTACAAGCAAAGTCACGCAGTGAGCAAGTGAGGCAAAGTAGGTACAAGTCCTAACACAGAAGATAAGCACTGATGATCACCAGGCGGAAGTGCCTTGGTGAATATATCAGCAGTGTTGGCCCTAGAGGCCACATACGCAAGACGAAGCTGGCCACGCTGCTGCAACTCTCAAGCAAGGAAGTAGCGCAGAGCGATGTGCTTCGTTCTGTGCTCCTGACACAAGGCAATAATTGCCTTGTTATCTACGTATAGCACTGGAGGCGAACGAGGCTGCTCTCCCAAGTCGGTCAGCAGGTAGGTGAGCCAGCGTAGCTCCTGTGCAGCCATGGCCCCTGCGTAGACGAGCGCGTAGACCGCGAGGAAACAGAGCCACAACCGAGGCTGAAGGTGTAACCCTGTGACGACCGCTGCGTAGCTGAGTCGTCAACCCAAGAAGCGTCTGCGTGACCAGTGAGGACAACTGGACCCCGTCCTCCAAGCACGAGCTCCATGCCCGACGTATTGCACAATTAACGCATTACCCTATTCGCAGCATCCCAGCGCACCTTTCGGTGCCTACCGAGAGCCACGTAGCGAGCCAGGAGGCTGAGAGGGTACGCGAGGTCAGGTCTTGAGCACGTCATCAAGTACATGAGGCAACCCATAAGCTCTGGGTACGGACCAGTCGGCTCTACGGACTCGTTCGAAGGTGGAGCTGAGAGCGAGTGACCGGTAGACAGAGGAGTGGGCTGTGGCGAGGAGAACTGGAAGCCGAAGCGCTGAAGGACCTGATGCACCATGTGCGACTGAGTCAGTGTGATGGTGCGCCGCGCTCTGTCCCGGGTGATCTGCAAGCCATGATAGCTGCGCAGTTCACCTAGGTCAGTGCAGGTGTGTCTCTTCTACAGCTCCAACTTCACAAGGGTCAGTGCCTCAGTGTCAGCAGTGGCAAAGACGAGGTCGTCGACGTACACGAGGACGTAGAACGGCGGCAGTGACGTGTCGATGCGTAGAAAAAACGACGGGTCAGAAGTCGAAGGAGAAAACCCAAGAGCCGCAAGTGCAGTCCTCAGTGTGTCATGTCACTCGCGAGGCGCCTGGCGGAGACCGTAGACTGGCCGGCGGAGGCTCCACTGGGTACCTGCAGGAACGACCCAGTGAAGCCAGGTGGGCGGCGCAGCCAGATCTCCTCGTGCAGGCTGCCCTGCAAGAAAGCTGTGCTGAAGTTCAGAGAGTGTAACTTGTAGTCACGCTCAGCAACGACGTACAGCAACACCCGAAGAGTAGTCATCTTCGGGGTGGGGGAGAAGGTATGGAAGTAGTCGACCCCCTGTCGCTGACTGAAGCCTCTAGCAACGTAACGCGCCTTGTAGGCAGGCGGAGAACTCGACGGCCGCTTCACCCTGAAAATCCACATGCCATCGACTATGTTCGCCCGAGACGGGGGAACTGCGTCAACGTAGGTGCCTGTGGACTTCCAGGATGCCATCTCGGCATCCATGGCTGCCTGCCACTGAGAGGAGTAGGGACCCGTAATCGCCTCTGCGTAAGAGCGCGGGGTCGGGATGTCTAGTGCATCCGGGTCTCCCTCAGGGGCAAGCAGCATGGAAGCGAAACGAGGTAAAGCTGCCGCAAGACACTCAAGGTCCTCTTGCCTATCCTCAAGGACGTCCGTGCGAGGAGCACACTCACCCCTGACGGACGGAGGACTGGCAAAATCAGACTCAGCAACAAGAGCAGTGGCGTAGTCTAGACGACAGGCAACAGCAAAGTCAACCAGCTCAGCAACGAGGGCAGACGCAGCAGTGGACTCAAAGGAAGGGCCAGTGACAACAGTGGCGAGGAGACGAGAGACAGTGGGACTGGCAGCACGAGCGCGGTCAGACTCAGGGTTAGGGACGGCAGGAAGAGAGGACTAAGGAGGAGGCTGCAGAGGAACACGCAGTGGAACAGAGGAAGGACGAAGTGCCATAGCGTGTGTGCCGGGGACAGGAGGGGGACGCGGATGAGGAACGCGACGACCAGAGCGAACAGGGGATGCATGACGAGACGCAAGCTCACGACGCTTTGTAAGACCGCCGGCCTGCTCAGTGTAAGGAGAAGGAGCAGGTAGTGGGGAGGCTGGCTGTAACGGGGGCTGCGACTGGTCAGTCGGTGGACACAATAAGGGAGGAGTAAGGCCAGTAGAAGACGGGACACCAAGAACCTGCTGAAGCAGGGGAACAAAGTACGGTTGCGGCCGCACATTGCCTCATGCACTACGAGCTCAAGGGTCAACAGCTCCAGCTCCTCTAGCTCCTGCGCCTCCCGCGCCAGTGGCTCCACCTCCAGCGCCAACTGCTCCAGCTTCTCCAGCCCCAGCAGCTCCAGGCTCCATAGGGTCTCTAGCTCCAGCTCCCCCAACACCACCAGTCCCAGCAGCTCCAGTACCCTTGGTACGAGCACCTCCAGGACCAGCGGCTGTAGCACCTCCGACACCACCAGCTCCAGCAGTAACTCCAGCACCTCCAGCTCCAGTGTCTCCAGCTGCAAAGTCTCTAGCTCCGGCAGCTCCACTCCGAAGGCGGGTGCGCTGAGCAAACCTCTCGCGCAGCTGCTGCGGGGAGAGGGGCTCCGGCCGGGGAGACAGTCGTGGCGATGCACCCGCGGGACCTCCAGAAGAAGCAGTACCCCACGGCTCAGCACCCCCAGACTCCGCACCCTCAGACTCAGCACCCCCAGGCTCCACACCCTCAAGCTCAGCACCCCCAGGCTCCACATCCGCAGGCTCAGCACCCCCAGGCTCCGCACCCCCAGGCTCAGCACCCCCAGACCCGGCACCCTCAGACTCAGCACCCCCAGGCTCCGCACCCCCAGACGCAGCACCCCCAAACGCAACACCTCGAGCAGCACCAGAGCCGACAGCTACTTCAACAAGCGCAGTCTCAGGGAGAGGGTCTACCTAAGACACACCTGAGGGAGCAGGACCCTGGGGGGGGAGGGGGTCTACCGGAGGGGGACCTGGAGCAGGGAAGAGCAGCGGGGGTGGGGGAGGGGCAGTGCGGTAGGGGAAGAGACGGTAAAAGGGAACCGACTCGTCAAACGTGACGTCCTGTGGTAAAACTGCCAGCCAGGCGCGTAAGGGGAAAAGCCAAGGAAGACGCAGGGAATAGCGCGGGCGGAGAGCTTGTCCACGGATGATCGCGAACAAAGACACGAGAACCCCAGACCCGGAATTCCGACACATCGTCAACCTTCCCCGTTCAACGCAATGTAGGCGAGGTGTCCGGCAAGGAGACACAGGGCCAGAGGTTGAGCTGATGCGCAGCATACCAGACCGCAAACGGCCACAGAAAATGGGGAGCAGCCGCATGGATCATGGAGGTACGAGCGACCTCCATGACTAAGCCAATGCGGCACTTAGCAATCCCATTATGTTGAGGGGAGTCCGGAAGCGTGAACGACTGGAGAATGCCCTCCCCACGACAAAAGTCCCGCAAGAGGTCGGAGGAGAACTCACCACCTCTGTCAAAGTGCAGACGTAGGACAGGAAGGTCCTGGCGGAACGGTTCGCGGAGCTGGAGACGGACTGCGCGGATCCAAGGGATCAAGACATCAACGACCTGACCCTTGCTGCGCAAGGGGAAGACCGTGGTGTGGCATGTGTAGTCGTCAACAACCAGCAAAAAGTAGCGCTCGCGGCCCTGTCCACTGACGCGGGCTGGGCCCCACACGTCCATGTGGAGAGTCTGTAGGGGAGCAGTCGTCGGGGGAAATGAGGAGGAGTAAGGAGCGGCGCGCTGCCACCCCTCGACGCAAGGAAGGCAGGGCGGGGCAGGCGAGGGCGGGAGGGGAGGCAGAGACCTGGGAAGACCAGAGGCAAGGAGGCGGGATTGCATGCCACGAAGGCGTGGCAGGGAGGGGTGACCCAGGCGGTGGTGCCAAAGAAGAGTTTGGTTTGACAGGAGGCGACACGAGCAAGGGGGTGCTACCTGACGTGACGCAGACACCTGGGCAGACGCAGCTACATAAGGAGGCTCGGTAGCCAGTGTGTACAGACTCGACCCTGGCCGACGAGCGAACGTGGCCAGGTGACGGCCCGTCCATGTATACGTGCAGATCGACACACGTTGACCCCTTGGAGTGGTGGTAGTGACCATCGCGTCCTGGAGGGCAGTGGTACTCACCAAGTTCGTGGAGAACGAGGGGAGGTGAAGGCCTGACAGTGAGCCAGACGGAACCGCCGGACACGGGAGGACAGTGGAGGAACGGGCGAGGACTGGGCCCCCGGTACAGGTGCAGAGAGAGGAGTGAGGGTGGTGCTGTCGCGAAAGAAACAGCGTGAGGCACCTGAGTCAAGTGTGAGTGTGCAAGGCCTCAGCAGGCGCAGTTGCAGGGAGAACAGACTCACTAGCACCTAGAGCAGCAGCCTCTATACCTGGGTCACGCGGCACACATAGGTAATAGTCACCCTCAGCACTAACAGACAAAGCATACATAGCAACAAGGATAACATCATAGTCTAGGTCAAAGATAGCAACTCCAGACCTAAGCAGCTCTGCCGAGGGGGGCACTTGGCCTCATCACCAAACTCTGCGCGCCAAGCATCGTCGAGGCGGGAGAAGCAGCGGTGCTGAATGTGAGGCTTCCCGCATGTCTGACCAGCACGGTCACCTGTGCGAATGACATGCGGGCAGCTACCACTACCCCTAGATGCCCCACTGTGAGAAAACCACTCACGAAGCTGCTGAGGCGACGGGGTCTCGCTCCGACGCTGGGGCTGCTGCCGCTGGCCACCTCCCGAACCTCCACGCTGAGTAGCTGCAGCCCTACTGCCACCACTCCCACTGCCGCCACTACCGCCACCCCCACCGCTGCCACCGCCGACTCCACCAAAGCCCCCACTCCCGCCACCACTCCTACTACTGCCACCACCTCCACTGCCTCCACCACATCCACTGCTGCCCCCACCACCACCCCTGTTGCCACCACCACCACCCCTGCCACCCTTGCCCTTGCTGCTGCGGCGCCTCGCACTAGCAGAAGCAGCCCCGACGTCCTCAGCACCAGGGACGTCAACACCAGCAGCAGAGGCGTAGGAGGGGGCAAGGGGGGAGGGGGAGCACCCCTCAAAGAAAAGCGTGCGCGGCGTGCCACGAGCAGCACCTACAGCGACTACACTAGTCTCAGCTGCAAGGAGGTGCTGCTCGAGGAGGTCAACCGAACGCTTCTGCCCCCTGCCTGCCTGCGCAGGCCTCTGCTTCGTCACCAAAGGCGGCGTCCGCCACCACTGGCGAACCGGCTCCGTCGGTTGCGCTTGCGGCGGCGGGTCAGTCCGCACCCGCTGTGACGGCGGTGGTTCCTGCAGGCCAACCTTCACGCCCTCCGTAGCCTGACCGTCGCTCGTCGCGGCCCCATTCCCCCGCTCCCCACCAGGAACGCAAATCATCTCGTCGCCGGCGTGAGTCTCCACGGCGGTACCAGCAACAGTCGCGCTGGCCTGCTCACCCCGGGGGTCAAGGGGATTGGAGGGGTTCCCGTGCTCGTGGCGGGGGTGGGGGGTATCGCCCGCCTGTGACGATGGCGGATCTTCAGCGGGAAGTGTCGAGGGCGGTTCGGGAGGAGAGGGCGGCGCAGAGCCAGAGCAGTTCGCTGCGCGCCTTGCCAGCCCGCGAGGCTCCCCGTCCGGCTGCGCTCCCCCCAAACCCGCAGCCTGTTGCTGCGCCTCCCCCCCAGATCCAGGCGCTGCCAGCTCCTTCTCCCGCTGTATCGGCGCCTGCTCCCGGCTCTCGTCTCCATCTGCCACCGGTTCCGCCTGTTGCGGGAGTGGAATTTGTGGCCGCAGGTGGCGGCTCGTTGGCGGCTCCGTTCGCTCTCCCTGCTGATGCTGATGAGCCGCTCCAGTTCCTGGCGGAGGCACTCCAGCCTCCGCAGACCCGTGTTCCCGAGGCGACTCTCGGACAGCTACACCGCCTCGCTGACAGTCTCCACGCTCTGCTGCTGATTCAGGTGCTGGCCCACTCGTCTCTCCCTATGATCCCTCCTGAGACCTTCCGTGGCCGCCAGCGTGACTCGTGCCTAGACGCGGCGGACCAGCTCGCGGTGCTGCTGGCGCCCGTGCTGGCTGCGCCCGTGGAGGGTGGCGCTGCTGCTGCGGGACAGCTTGACGAAGCCGTCCGGGGCTTGAGGCGGCACTTGCGTGCAGGATCTGGAGCCGCGGCGATCGGCGCAAGCACGCTTGTGGTCCGGGAGCTGTGGCGCTCCCTGACGGGCGTTCTTCACGCCCTTGGAGCACACCGCATGTAGACGCGGGCTCCGGTTGCCCCATTGATGCCTTGCCTGTCTAGTTGCTTATCGAAACTGCCGTTGCGTGTATGTCCTTGCTTAGTATCTGTTGCTTAGTATATCTCTCTCTCTCTCTCTCTCTCTCTCTCTCTCTCTCTCTCTCTCTCTCTCTCTCTCTCTCTCTCTCTCTCTCTCTCAAACGGTCCTTTGTATTGATAACAAGTTCTAGGGAAGCATTGAACAAGCACGAAGACAAGCAAACAAACCTAGTCACTAAGGGTGGGCTGTGTTGTGCCTCTAATCAAGCAAACAAATCCTGCATCTTGCCTCTAGGACAAGGTCCTAGGGCCTTTATACTAGGCTGGAGAGGGCTGGAGAGGCTAAAGACTAGGCCTATCTCTCTCTCTCTCTCTCTCTCTCTCTCTCTCTCTCTCTCTCTCTCTCTCTCTCTCTCTCTCTCTCTCTCTCGCTCTCTCGAGTGCCGAAATTGTCAAGCACAAAATGAACTAATGAAGAAAGGGGAGCCCCGTGGGGCCCTTATATAGCTATGGAACTAGGGGAAGAGGGCAGATGGCGTGGATTTCTTCTCTCTCTCTCTCTCTCTCTCTCTCTCTCTCTCTCTCTCTCTCTCTCTCTCTCTCTCTCTCTCTCTCTCTCTCTCTCACTCAAACGGTCCTTTGTATTGATAACAAGTTCTAGGGAAGCATTAAACAAGCACGAAGACAAGCAAACAAACCTAGTCACTAAGGGTGGGCTGTGTTGTGCCTCTAATCAAGCAAACAAATCCTGCATCTTGCCTCTAGGACAAGGTCCTAGGGCCTTTATCCGCATGGCGCAAGATGCAGGCCCCCCCAGCAAGCAAACATCCCCCCCCAGTCACCGGGGTTCAGCACCCCCTCTGGTCCCCCCACTGGGGGATTCTATGCGTGTGCGGCCAGGTTTAGCTTTATGAGAAAGCTCACTGCCTGAGCTCTTTGGAGGGCAATAGACCACCGCTGGCGGAACTGGCGGAGCATCTTCGCAGCCTGATAGGTAGAGGGGTCCGCGTTGAAGATTTTCCGTTCAGCTTTATCCGCCAGTAGCTTCAGGAAGGTGGGCACTTCCTCGCAGGGGCAGCCGTAGGTCTCTACTGCCAATGGGACGAACCCAGCAAACTCTGCCCTGCCGTGGTAGAGGCCTATTTTCTTATCTGCTGCCTCCTGTGCTGCCCAGCCCCTCCCCTTCCTTGCTCTCTCGTCCCGTTTGCTGACAGGGTCCGTAATTGTGATATCTGCCAGCCACACCGCGCCCGAGCTCCCATCCCGAAAGGCCAGGTCGGCCTTCTTGTTGTCTACCGGGCTGAAGGCGGTGCACTCTTTGTGCACAGCAAATCCTGCATCTTGCGCCATGCGGATGCACTTGTCGCATAGCTCGTTGTGAGTGTTGGTCCGACCGTGCCCTGTACCGCATCGGAGCAAGTGATTCGGCAGCCTCTTGTCAAGAATGGCAACTCTATTGCTGCAGTCACAGCAGTTGGGCACGGAGAGTGGTTGGCCAAGCCAAAACTGGAGGGCAAACGTGAAGTGGCAGGGGTATGACCGCAGGTCTGGCATGTAGGGGATTGCCAGAAGCCAATCTCCCGCCCCATAGCCCGTGAGAGACATGAGCCGCTGAGTATGGCCTGATAGTGGGTTTAGATCCATCTTCCTGGATGCTGTTATCTGGGCGACACTCCGGCCCCCTTGGACTAGGAGAGCAAGGCGGTGCTGCAGCTGGCCCTTGGGTTTTATTCACTCCGCCGAGATTAGGTCCCTCCCCTCATGTGTAAGGCTGTCCCTGCAGTCCTGGATCCACCTCTGTAGTTCATTGGGGCTGTGGTCGGCTGCTTCCATGCTGTCCAGTGTTGCTATCAGAATGGACCCTGCTTGGCCCTCTAGCGGGCCGAGAAGTGTGTTAGCCTGTACGAAGCTCGCCAAGAAACTGTATCGCCCCTCTACTTATGGGTCGGCGAGGCCTAGGCCACCTAGGCTCGGTGGGAGTGAGGCTTGGTCCCAGATCCGCCTGTCCTCTATCTCGCCCCTCGGGTGACGTACCCCGCAAGCATCTAGAAGAGTGTACAGCAGAGCCCGGCCCCACCTTGACTACTCTGCTTCGGGTAACAGGTACAGAGGCGTGATACGTGCTAGGTAAGATATGCGTCTAGAGATGCACCGTGTTAGTAGCAACGACGTTACTTGGGGGTCCATGGTTGCGAGGTGGGGCAGCGGAGATGACATAGATTCCAGCTGTGAGCGTAGAAAGGCCGCTGCACCTTCTGCCGAGCCGATGAAGCTACCCAATACTCGCAGCCCATCCGTGCTCAGCAATACACCCTCGGGCAGCAGCTGGGGGTCTGTGGCTGCTGCGCTCCATGCGACGCACTTCCATGGGTTGTGGGTTAGCCCCACATCGCGTAGTCCCGCCGTGAAGTGGCGGAAAGCTTCTGAACCCTCGAAGGCAGCGCCCAATAATGTGACGTCGTCAGCAAATGCTAGGCACAGTACGGATGGGTAAGTTGCTGCCGTCTTGCTGATGGTGGGGTGGATCCCGGCAGCGAAGAGCAGCGGGCCGAGCGGGTCTCCTTGTTGCACGCCTGTCTTGCTGGTCAGAGCCTCGCATCCGAACCCCGCATCCAAGAACAACTGGGCTGGCCTGCCGTACGATATTTTGGCAAGAGGAAGGATACTCTGGAGTGTGGAGTCGCGAAGTGCACTGACTACTGCTGCGCGGCTAATGGAGTTAAAGGCGTTTTCTAGGTCTGTCTGCAGTATCAGCGCATTGGGATTTGCACAGGTGAAGGCCCTCGTGGCGTGAATAATCGCCTCGCTGCCGCCCTGAAGTGACACGCAGTATTGTAGCAGGAGAAAATGTGCTCGGCATTCTTAGGAGAGGGCTGAGAGTGCAGCCTTAGCGGCGAGCCGTAGGATGCATTCGCCTACGGCTATCGATCGAGTACCTCCGTCAGGTTTTGCTAAGGCTATGAGGCGGCTAGCGGTCAGTAGTGAGCAGATCTCGTCAGGCAGTTTGCCTCGCAAGATGGTATTGACGAGGGCGTGTAGGTGTGTGGTAACCCTTGCGTTGGTGAGCGACGCATCCCTGAGGTGCTCAAATGTCATACCAGATGGCCCCCCTCCCACTCCGTTCTCAGAGCGGCACAACATCTTTATGAAGTCCTCTCTGTCTATCGAGGCTGTTGGTATAGTATCGGGGATGTTCCAATCGATGATGCCTGGTGGTGCTGGGGGGTGTTTTGCTTTGAGGGCGGTGAGTGTGGCTGCAGAAGGGTCAGCGATTGGCGTTGACTCAAGGGCGAGGATCGCCCTGCGGAGACTTCCTTTGCGTGCGAGGCCCTCGGCTCTGGAGCGCTTGCCCAAAGCGTCAAGGGTGTGACATGGCGGGTGTGGTCCAGTGATTGCGGCTACTGCGGAGTCATATAGCTGCTGCCATTCGCCCTTTAGAAATTGGCAGAGTCGTGATTTGACAGCCGGCCAATCAGGTTTCTCCGTTGATGGCAGGTGAAGGGTGAGTCGTGGGACGAAGAGTAACAGGCGCCAGCCCGCGACTGACCCAGGGTTTCGCGCGAGGTGAAGTAGTGGTGTCAGGAGGACCAAGGCGAAAACCGGGCGAAGGTCAGCAGGGAGTTTACGCAAAAGTGGGGGCTGACGACTGTTGCATAGGGGGGACAGGTCCCACTTCTCCACTTCGCCGAACCGCACATTGTCCTCGGCGAGTTGTTCTGGCAAAAATTGGCGGGGCTGTGGTGTTTGTGTGGAGGTGTCAGGTGCCAGGCCAATTTGCACCCCACCAATTGCAGTTAGGATTGGAGCTGCCTGGCGTGGTGTTCGATTCTCACGGCGTCTCCCTTCCAATGCTTCTTCCTCCAACTCCCCCGATTCCCCCGTTGTAGATTCCTCCTCCTCCCTATTTGCTATAAACGTAGGGTCTCTTGCTTCGTCTTCATTGTGTTCTGCGTTTCGTGTTAAAGCACGCCTTGCCTCCCTCTGGAAGCCATTCTCAGTTCCTCCTCCCCTTCCTGACGGACCTCCGCGCCCGCCGCCTTGTCTTCCCCGTGATGCCTGTGGCGTTAGGCGACGAGCTTCACTACTCGCCACGTCCCTTTGTCGCGGTGTCTGCTGTGGTTGCCCCAAAAGCGGTCCCGGGCTGGTTGTTGAGGAGATGTCGACACTTCTTGCTCCTGGCTCTGCGGCGTTGCCAGCGATTCCTGCTGCATTTGCCCCTGCGCCTCTTGCGGCGCTAGGTTCTGTCGTGGAGTCGACGCCTGTGTTCGCCGCGACGTTCATTCCTCTGCACGCCATGGGGCCTGCTCGTGCGCCCGCTCCTGTGCTTGCTCGTGCGCTTGCCCCTGCGCCAGCTCCAGCGCCTGTTCCTGGGCCCGTTGTGGCGTCCGCTCCTGCGCCTGTTCCTGCGCCCGTTGTGGCGTCCGCTCCTGCGCCTGTTCTTGCCCCTGCGGTGGCGTCCGCTCATGCGCCTGCTCCTGCGTGTCCTCCTGCCCTTGCACTGTCACTTCCCCTAGCCCCCGGGGTGTCGCCAGTGCCTGCTGCTGTGGCCTCGTCTGCGCCTGCTGGCGCGTCCCCGTACTGCTGCAGGCTGTGCCCGACGGGGCGCTTTGTGCTGTTGCTGCTGACCCGTCTTACCAGCCGCCTCAAGCCACCAGCGCCGCCCTGGGACAAGCGGTGACTGTCGTTGCTCCGACTGCGCCTGCGTCGTATCCTGCTCATGGGCCAGGGCAGCGTCATCCGTCTCCTGGCCGCCGACACCATCAGCCCCACTCCCCTGGACCACGTGACGAGCGCGAGACGTCGAGGCGCCGTCACGATTCTCCCCGGCATCGCCAATCTCAGGCGGGATGGCCTGCTCACCGTGGTGGTCGCGGTGGCTGGAGGGGAGGTCGCGGTCGCGGCCACTGGGGGGAGTCGGATCCTTCTTTGATGCTAGCCGATATGCAGCGGGTGGTATTTGCTGCATTGCGCAAGGAGAGGGCCGGGGTGGCGAGCCAGAGTAGTTCACAACATGTTGGACCTGTGGCTCCTCCTCCCGCTGCACCCCCTGTTGTCGCGCCGCCGGCCGTTGCTCATCCTCCCGCTCCTGCTGTGTCATCCTCTGCAGCCGGGGCCCACCTACGACTGCCCTGGGTGCCTTCTGTGGCGGGCATGGAGTTCGTGTCTGCTGCTGGAGGGGTGGCGCCTGTTCATCCTCATTATGAATCTGCTCCCTCTGCCGTTGCTGCTCATTTTCCTGTCCTGGCAGAAGAGGTCCTCCCCCCGCAGGTGCGGGTCCCCAAGGTGACGCTCGGCCAGATGTGGCGGCTCTCTGAGAGCCTTCGTGCGCTCCTGCTGATCCAGGTTCAGGCGCATGCCTCGCTGTCCTGACCTCCCCGGGGAGTTCTCCTTGACGGGCAGCGGGCTGATTGTCTTGAGGCGACCGACCAGCTTGGCCTGCTCCTGGCGCCCGTGTTGGCAGCGCCCGTGCTGGGAGGCTTCGCGGCTGTGGGGCCGCTTGAGGTTGCGGTTCGTAGCCTGCGCCGTTATTTGCGCGCAGGATCTGTAGCCGATGCGATTGGCGCAAGCTCGTTGGTGGTACGGGAGCTGTGGCAGTCCCTGACTGGGATTCTTGCCGCTCCGGAAGCAGACCGCATGTAGTTGCCGTTTCCTCATGATCCATGGCTTCTTATCTAGACGTTTGTTGCAGCAGCCATGCTTGTTTGCCGTTTGTGAGAGTGTACCTGCTGTTGTTGCCTTGCCACCCCTCACGCGCGGCCGAAGGCCGCGCTGTCAAGCGTCGGCCGCCGAAGGCGGCCGGCGCGAGCCGCTCAGTTAGGAGGGGATGAACACCCAAAATGAATAATGAGATCAGGAACCAAGAGCTAGAGGCTTTATACCAGGGGACTAGGGCTGAGAGGCTAAGGGAAGAGGCCTAGGTGCCTCTCTCTCTCTCTCTAATGGTCCTTGTATTGATATAGCAGCAGAGTACAAGCATGCAAGTCGTAGGTAACAGCTTAGCAAGGCACAAGGAGTCACAAAAACCTCCCTACAATTCCACAAAGGGCTCAATGACTGCAAAGCAGTCCCCTAGGTGTAACTCATCCCCGATCCCCCCCACAGGCGGGTTCTCCACTGCCGCTGCCTCCCCTAATTTGAGCAGGAGACCCATGGACTGGGCCCTTTGTAGGGCCACAGACCAGCGTTGCGTGAACTGATGCAGGAACTTGGCAGCGTAGAATGACTTGGAGTCGGCGTTGAAGTGGCGCCGAGCTGCAGTGTCCGCCAATAGCTTCAGGAAGACTGGCACCTCAGCACAGGGGCAGCCGTAGGTACCCACCGCTAGAGGAAAGAAATTCACCGTCTCTGGCCGGGCAGCATAGTGCTTGACCTTCTTGTCAGCCTGCTCCCGCGCCGCCCAGCCCCTGCCCTTCTGTGCATCCGGGTCCCTAGTGCTAATGGGATCTGTGATGGTGACGTTGCACACGTAGACAGCGTCGCTGCTTCTGTCTGTCATCGTAAAGTCCGCGGTCTGTTCCTCAATGGGGCAGTAGGCCGAGGTCTCGCTATGGACGATGAACCCTGCGTCTTGGGCCATGCTAATGCAAGCATCCCGCAGCTCGTTGTGGGTGTTGATACGGTGCTTGCCCGTGCCGCAACGGAGAAGGTGGTTAGGGAGGCGGGGGTCTGGGATAGCGGTACGGTCAGAGCAGTCGCAGTTTTTAGGCGTGGAGAAAGGAAGGGCCAGCCGGAAGCGCACGGCATTGGAGAAGTGAACGGGCCCTATCCTCCTGTTTCCCGCAATGGGGATGGCTGTCAACCAGTCCCCGGTCCCGTAACCGGTCAGCGAAAACATCCGCTGCGTGTGTCCGCTCAGGGGGTTCAGCTCCATATGCCGTGTCTCCTGAACCTGCACGGCGTATCTGCTCCCGTGCACCTGTAAAGCTAGTGCATGTTGTAGTCTCACATCCGACGGCTGCAGCCGCTCCTTCTCCAGGATTTCTCGTGCATCCCGGGGTAACGCGGCTTTGCACTCAGTGAGCCACTCGTGAAGGGGAGTGGTGACGTATGCAGGCAGCAGCATGTGATCCCGCGCCGCGAGGGGCACACTCCAGTGATGCCAGGAAAATGAGCACAGAACTGAATATTGAGGCTCTAGGACAAGATCCTAGGCCTTTTATACTAGGCTGGAGAGGGCTGGAGAGGCTAAAGACTAGGCCTCTCTCTCTCTCTCTCTCTCTCTCTCTCTCTCTCTCTCTCTCTCTGTCACTCTCTCTCTCTCTCTCTCTCTCTCTCTCTCTCTCTCTCGCTCTCTCGAGTGCCGAAATTGTCAAGCACAAAATGAACTAATGAAGAAAGGGGAGCCCCGTGGGGCCCTTATATAGCTATGGAACTAGGGGAAGAGGGCAGATGGCGTGGATTTCTTCTCTCTCTCTCTCTCTCTCTCTCTCTCTCTCTCTCTCTCTCTCTCTCTCTCTCTCTCTCTCTCTCTCTCTCTAATGGTCCTTGTATTGATAGAGGAGCAAATTTCAAGCATGCAGGTTTTTGAAATACTAGAACAAAGCCGCAGCACCACCCTACCTACCCACTTCTCCCTCTAGAGCTCTAGGTAGGGCTCAACCACTGCAAAACAGTCCCCTGGGTGAAGTTCCTGACCGATACCTCCTACAGGCGGGTTCTCTGCTGCTGCCGCCTCGCCCAACTTGAGAAGGAGACCCACAGATTGGGCCCTCTGAAGGGCCACTGACCAGCGCTGCCGAAATAGGTGCAGAAACTTGGCGGCGTAGAAGGATTTAGAGTCGGTGTTGACTGCGTTCGCCGCGTCCTGATACAGCTGCTCCCATTCGCCACGTTGGAAGGCTCGGAGTCGGGTCTTGATTTCCGGCCAATTTGGTCGTCGTGGCGAGGTTTGGCGAAGTGTTAGGCGCGGGAGAAACAACAGCAGGCCCCAACCTGTCTCTGACTCGGGGTTTCGTGAGAGGTGCAGTAACGGCGTCAGTAACGCCAGCGAGAACAGCTGACACAAGTTTGGCGGTAAACGCCGCGACAGTGGAGGCTGACGACTGTCGCATAGGGCTGCAATATCCCAATTCGTAATGCCTGCGAACAGGTCTGTCCGCTTCGCGAGCTCGTCTGGTGAGAAGTAGCGGGGGAATGATGCCGATGGGCGTGCCGTGGTAGAGGCATTGGTGGTTCGATTTCTTCCGGCGCGGCTCGAACTCATTGGGGGGCTTGAGGTTGGGTTTGCGCCCGTCCGATCGACATCGGACGATGGTTGAGCCATCCGTGGCACTTGCAAGTCCGTCCGCTGCACTACCTCTTCCCTTCTCCTTGGTCCTTCTCTCGCCATGCCTTCCCCCTCCGTCTCCTCGTTCTCGCTCTCGGGAAGGGCTTCTTCCCCATAAGATGGGTCGCCCCGCTCGTTTCGTCATTAGTTTCCTCCACGGTGTTTAAAGCCCTTCTCGCCGCCATCTGATACCCATTCTCTGGTCCTCCGCCCGTTCCGCTTACGGTTTCTCTCCTCGCCCCACGGCTTCCCTGCTCTCAAGATGGTGATTGCCGGAGCACCCGAGCCGTCGCCAGGGCTCGCTGCCGCCTGGTCGGCTGTGGTCGCCAGGCCTCCGGCGGGGCCCGAAAGGGCGACCATGGCGACGGAGCCCCCTCTACCGCCGGCTCCGAAGCACGTGACAGCAGTCTCTGAAAAGACTCCTCCCCACGCACCCGCGGCTCCCCTTGCCGGGGCAGAGGCTGGCCCGACCGCTCCCGCTGCTATTCCGTCTGCTTCGCCTGCGTCACCAGGCTTCCTGGCTCCCCTTGTCGAGCCGTCGGCGTCTGCCCCTGCTGGGGGTGTTGCTGAACCCCCTGCACCTGTCCCTGGCGCCCGTGTTGCGCCGAACGCTTCTGCCCCCTGCCTGCCTGCGCAGGCCTCTGCTTCGTCACCAAAGGCGGCGTCCGCCACCACTGGCGAACCGGCTCCGTCGGTTGCGCCTGCAGCGGCGGGTCAGTCCGCTCCTGCTGTGACGGCGGTGGTTCCTACGGGCCAACCGTCACGCCCTCCATCGCCTGACCGTCGCTCGTCGCGGCCCCATTCCCCCGCTCCCCACCAGGACCGCAAATCATCTCGTCGCCGGCGTGAGTCTCCACGGCGGTACCAGCAATAGTCACGCTGGCCTGCTCACCCTGGGGGTCAAGAGGATTGGAGGGGTCCCCGTGCTCGTGGCGGGGGTGGGGGGTATCGCCCGCCTGTGACGATGGCGGATCTTCAGCGGGAAGTGTCGAGGGCGGTTCGGGAGGAGAGGGCGGCGCAGAGCCAGAGCAGTTCGCTGCGCGCCTTGCCAGCCCGCGAGGCTCCCCGTCCGGCTGCGCTCCCCCCGGACCCGCAGCCTGTTGCTGCGCCTCCCCCCCAGGTCCAAGCGCTGCCCGCTCCTTCTCCCGCTGTATCGGCGCCTGCTCCCGGCTCTCGTCTCCATCTGCCACCGGTTCCGCCTGTTGCGGGAGTGGAATTTGTGGCCACAGGTGGCGGCTCGTTGGCGGCTCCGTTCGCTCTCTTTGCTGATGCTGATGAGGCGCTCCAGTTCCTGGCGGAGGCACTCCAGCCTCCGCAGACCCGTGTTCCCGAGGCGACTCTCGGACAGCTACACCGCCTCGCTGACAGTCTCCACGCTCTGCTGCTGATTCAGGTGCTGGCCCACTCGTCTCTCCCTGTGATCCCTCCTGAGACCTTCCGTGGCCGCCAGCGTGACTCGTGCCTGGACGCGGCGGACCAGCTCGCGGTGCTGCTGGCGCCCGTGCTGGCTGCGCCCGTGGAGGGTGGCGCTGCTGCTGCGGGACAGCTTGACGAAGCCGTCCGGGGCTTGAGGCGGCACTTGCGCGCAGGATCAGGAGCCGCGGCAATCGGCGCAAGCACGCTTGTGGTCCGGGAGCTGTGGCGCTCCCTGACGGGCGTTCTTCACGCCCTTGGAGCTCACCGCATGTAGACGCGGGCTCCGTTTGCCCCATGCTTACTTTCCTTCAGCTAGAGTGCCGTAGGACATGCCATGCGTGTAATGCTTTCTAATATAAGCAACTGTGTGTCGTGTAACTAGCCGTCCCCTCACGCGCGGCTGAAGGCCGGTGGCCGATGCGAGCGGGAAATTTCAGCCGCCAACTGAGTAATGAGGAAAGGGAGGGTGAGACGGGCCCTTAAATATCTAGGCAACCGAGGGCAGAAGCTAAGGGCAGAGGGCAGAGGCTATTCCTCTCTCTCTCTCTCTCTCTCTCTCTCTCTCTCTCTCTCTCTCTCTCTCTCTCTCTCTCTCTCTCTCTCTCTCTCTCTCTCTCTCTCTCTCTCTCTCTCTCTCTCGCTCTCTCGAACAAACGAGGAAATTTTTTCTGCCGCCAACAAGCTAGAGGCTTTATACCAGGGGACTAGGGCTGAGAGGCTAAGGGAAGAGGCCTAGGTGCCTCTCTCTCTCTCTCTCTCTCTCTCTCTCTCTCTCTCTCTCTCTCTCTCTCTCTCTCTCTCTCTCTCTCTCTCTCTCTCTCTCTCTCTCTCTCTCTCCTCTCTCTCTCGCTCGGTTAGAAGGGAATGAACACCCAAAATGAATAATGTTAAAGGGGACCGCGTTGAGCCAATCCCCTGCCCCGTACCCCGAGAGGGAGAGCATGCGGTGCGTGTGCCCGCTAAGGGGGTTGAGCAGCATGTCGCGCGTGGCTTGGAGCTGCTCGGCGTAGCAGCATCCGTGGACCGCGATTGCCAGCCCATGCTGCAGCTTGATGCCCTTGGGATTGGCACGGTCACTCTGCAACAGCTCCTTCCCATCCTCCGGCAGCAACTCCTCGCACCTCTCCAACCAGCCAAAAAGTGGGGACGTGTTGAGGTGGGGTCCAGCCATCTGGATCCGCGTTTCAGCCAAGGTGCCGACCGCCGCCTCGTCAATGGAGGTGAGCAAGTGCTGTGCCTATGTGTAGCTCGCTAGGAACCCAATGCGTCCTTCCACTGACGGGTCAGCGAGTCCCAAGCCTCCAAGCGAGATCGAGAGTGAGGCTTGGGCCCAGTTATGTGTTATCTCTGCCTCCCCCCTTGGGTGTCGTATGCCGCAGGCCGTCGGCAGTTTCTCAAACGGTCCCTTGCCCCAGTCCGACAATTCCTCTACAGGCAGGGGAGAGAGCGGCGTGGTGCGCGCGACATAGGAGACACGTCGCAAGATGCATCTGGTAAGCAAGAGGGACGCCAGCTGTGGCTCCATCCTCACGATTTAGCGTAGTGGGGCTCCCATTGCATCAAGGATGTCGCGTAGGAACACGGCAGTTGCATCGTTTCCGCCAACGAAGCTGCCCAGCACCTTCACACCATCGTCACTGAAAGGTACGCGTTGCGGAAGTGGTGCTGACTGTCGGCCCGCCTGTGACCATGCTGCGCATTTGACAGGGTTGTGGTGCAGCCCAATCTCCCCGAGGCTTCCCGTGAAGAGTTCAAACGCCGCCGCACAAGCCGTTGCTTCTCCAAGAAAGGTAACGTCGTCCGCGTATGCCAACCATACCACGGACGGAAGGGCGAGAGCCGTGCTCATCAACGCAGGGTGAATGGCGGCAGCAAACAGCAAGGGGCCGAGGGGATCTCCATGCCTCACCCCGGTTTCACTCAAGAGTGGTGGGTGCGAAAAACCGGCATCCAGGCATAGGGAAGAGGGCTGACCATAGGACAGTTTCACTAGTGGCAGCACTGGAGCTAGCGTTGATCCACGAAGTGACTCCGCGATGGCCGCTCTGCTAACACTGTTGAAGGCGTTCGCTAAATCGGCCTGCAGAACTAGCGCACCAGGGTTGACCGTAAGGTAGGTTTGAGTGATGTGTATGATCGCCTCCGCTCCCCCCGGTACCGCTACGCCGAACTGTTGCGGCAAGAAAAAATCTCGAGCGGCGCCTGCCGTCAAGGTAAGAGCCGTTTTGGCGGCGAGGCGTGTGAGGCTTTCGCCAATGGCTATCGGCCTCGTCCCCCCTCCTGGCTTGGTAAGAGCAATTAGGCGTGAGGTGGTGAGGAGATCGGCTACTGCAGGAGGTAGTTTTCCCGTGAGTATCATGTTGACGATGTTATGTGATGCTATCATTTGCATTCACGTCTGTCTGCCTCCCATCATATGTTCGTGTGTTGCATGCGTGGTGAGCGTGTGCAAGAATTTGTGTTTGGTGTTGTTTGGATTTTCTGAGTGTGTGTGAATGTTATTTGGCTTGAGCAGATATCTGAAGTGACTCCTCTGCTCAAGAGATTCCCGACGAACCGAGAATCGCCTTAATCGGAGCAAGAACGAGAAAGATATGATCGTTCGAAGTTTTGATAGAGATGCGGCGACTATGGGAATTTGCGGGTTGACTCAATATGGGGTACAGACTTTTGGGGGTTGGGAAATTCGTCACCATCACTGTAGATGATGCCAAGTGGTTGGGAGAAGCCAAACCAGGTTGGCAAGTGTGGCCAAGTTGGGTGAAGTAGATGGCATGAGTTGGGAAAGTGACAAATGTCAAAGTTGGGGTGCCTATAGAGAGGGGAATTGTGTGGTATGGGGTTTCCTTGGTTGGGGACTCCCTTGGGACCTTCCCTCTCGTCCTCCTCATCCCCTCCTACCTGGTTCAATTGCTACTCCAACTTTCTTGTGTGAACTTGTGAGATAATTGTGATTGAGTTACGTTTTCTATGGCACCATACCCCCTAGTGCGCCGAAATTCTTAACTCGAGTTATACTCCATATTTTGATACTATTCAAATTGGGAAAGATAGTCACGGTCAACGGCTACAACATAATTGAGTTTGAAAGAATTCTAACTGTGCGTTAATCGTCGACGAGGTTTCTTGTGAAGTTGAAAATTCTGTCCAGAATTGAAGTTGACGATTTTGAGATATCTCGGCCCTTAATCTTCATAGACTCCGTCCTTAGTCTATAACAAGTGGTATCAGAGCTGATTAAGGACTTTGTGGAGAGTCTACTGAAGTGTGAAGACCCTCCTAGACCCACCATGGCCTGTGGGCATGCCTCAGTGGATACTTCCGCTATGTGACTTCCGCTAAGGGGAAACTCTGCCGAAATTTCGTTGGCGCCGACACTTGTGGAAATTGAGTGGGACTTCGGTGTGGACAGCAAGGGGGGAGCTGGAACCTGTGTTTGGGAGCAGAGGAAATGAGTCAAGGGAGTGGAGATGCAGCTGAGAAGAGAAATGAGTCGCCACCATCCAAGATCGAGGCATTGGATGGCTCAAACTATGAGGAATGGAGCAGGCGGATGCGGAGTGCATTCAAGCGCTACAAGCTGCTGAAACTTGCGATGGGTAAAGAAAAGATGCCGGAGGAAGGAGATGCCCGCGATCGGTGGATTGAGAAGAGTGCGGTGCTGTACGACCTAATCCTTCAATCGGTCAACAACGATATGTTCCAACACATCAAGGATTTGGTGGAGTTGGATGATTCCGGACCAAAGGCGTAGAAGCTACTGCGCGACGTAATTCAGCCCAACACGCTGCTGATGGTGATTGTGTTGGAGAAGGAGCTGGCTGCCCTCTCCATGCGACCGGGCGATGATGTGAAGCCGGTCCTTGACAAGATCAAGGACATCTATGCGAGGATGGCAGCGGCGGGCAGCAATGTGTCGCAGATGCAGAGTGCACCAAGATCATCTCGGTGCTCGACAACTCATGGGACAACCTCATCCCCACCCTCAACACTCAGCAGGACCAGTGGACACCTGAGTGGCTACGGCAGCAGATTCTGCAGGAGGACTTCCGCAGGCACCACACGGGTGGTGGTGCTGCCAACAAAACTGCTGAGGGGTATGGAGCTGCAGGAGGCAGCAGAGGAAGAGGGGGAGGGAGAGGCCGAGGCCGTGGGAGAGGCTTTGGCAGAGGGAGAGGCCGAGGTGACTATAATGAGGGGCATGGGAGCTCTGGTGGCAGGGGGAGTACCCGAATGGAGGGAGCGTGCTGGTACTGCAAGAATGCTAGACACCCGTGGTTCAAGTGTTTCAGCCGGCCTGAGGGATGGGCACCCCTAGGCATGAAGCCGCCAAGTGGTTAACGTGCACGAGGTGGCGCTGCGCAAGGTTCAGGTGCACAAGGTGATGGTGCACACGATAAAGCCGACCCTGGGATGTTCCTCATGGTTGAGGATGTGAAAGGGAGTGAGGGTGATGTGGGCTCAGTTGGGAAGGTTGTGATGCACCCCCTCACTCACTGGGTGATAGATTCAGGTTGCACAAGTCACATGACCCCACTAGCAAATTTGCTTGACGAGGTAAAGCCCCCGGAAAGATTAAGTTTGTGGCTGCCGCTTCAGGTGCTTTGCTCCCTATGATTGGTGTTGGGAATGCCAAGGTAATGGGAGCCAATGGGGGGCTTGTGGGGCTGGGGAATGTGCTGTTGGTTGAAGGCTTGTCCGCTAACCTTCTTTTTGTGCGCCGGCTGCAGAAGAGCAAGGCTAAAGTTACCTTTGGTCCAACCAGCTGCCGTGCAAAGCTTGGGAAATTGCTGCTGTGGGATTTGGAGGAGAAGAGCAGCTGCATCAAGGACCTATGGCAGCTGCCCATTATCCCTTGGAACGGGAAACTACCAGCAACGGCAGCGGCAGCAGCAACGGCAAAGGCAACTGCAGGAGGAGAGGAGACTGCACCATCTGATGGGGCTTTGGATGCAGTCAAGAAGGTGCAGCAGCCGCAGCAGCCACATGGTGAGGTGCTTGCTGGTGTGGATGCGACAGCTGCATGGGCAAAGGCTTCATCTGGGAGTGGTGAGGCTGATTGGGAAACGTGGCACGAGGTGCTGTGTCATGTGAATTTTCCTATGCTGCAGAAGTTGGTGAAGGATGGGAGCTTGAAGGGGTTGGAGGTGAAAGGGGCAGTGAAGGAGATTGGGATTTGCCCTACATGCCTTGAGACCAAGTTCACAAAGTTTCCCTTCAGCAGCGGCATGGGACCAGCCAAGGCCCCGCTCGCGCTTGCGCACATGGATGTGGTGGGCCCTACGAGGGTCCCTTCTCTCTCGGGCAGCCGCTACTTCTTAACCATTGTGGATGACCACACATGTGCGGTGTGGGTGTACCCTCTTAAGACTAAGGGAGAAGTGGCAGCGGCTGTTCTTAAGGAGTGGATGCCAAGAGCTCAAAGGGAGAGCGGACACAAGGTGAAGGTGATCCGCACCGACAACGGGGGAGAATTCATTGGTGCTGATTTTGAGGCGGTGCTGAAGAAGAAGGGGATCCAGCATCAGCTCACGGTTCCCTACAACCCTCAGCAGAACGGCGTGGCTGAGCGCTTCAACCGGACCCTGCAGGAAGGTGCTCGCACTCTCCTTGGGCGTGTAGGTAAGCCGGATCCGTTTTGGGTGACTGCACTGCGGCAGGTCGCCCTTGTGAAGAACAGGGTGTTGGCGACTGTGGGGGACAAGCAATGGGTCCCCTACACCAAGTGGTATGGGAGTGCACCAGCAGTCAATATGCTGAGAGCCTACGGCTGCATGGTGGTGTTTCATGTGCCTAAGGAGAAGAGGGGAAAGTTGGAGGCTTCTGGGAGATGGGGAGTACACTTGGGGCTTGCTAAGGATCATAAGGGCTGGTTGATATGGGACTTGACCAGCCAGCAGCTGACTGTGTCAAGGGATGTGAAGTTCCTTGAGTCCTTGTACTACAAGGAGTGGAAGCACCAGCAGCAAAAGCTTCCTACTACACTGCTGATCATTGAGGCCGATGAGGTGCAGCGGCCTTCGAGGCAAGTGCAGGTCACTGTCTCAGATGAGGAGATTTCTGGGGTGACTGAGGATGGGGGAGAACCTGAGGTGGAGGAGCAGCAGCAGCAGCAGCAGCAGTAGCAAGATGCTCCACCACGTACCCAACATCCGCCAGACCGTCCTTGGAGGGATGTGCGCCCTCCTAACAGGCTGACCTATCCTAGTTTTGGAAAGCCAAAGGTGGTACGGGCTGGGAGTGTGGCTGAGCAGTGTGATGAGGATGAGATAGCACACTGCTACTGGGCAGCCGTCCCTGAGCCCAAGACGCTAGCTGAGGCCTTGAGTGGGCCCAATGCTGTGAAGTGGAAGCAGAGTGTGAAGGAGGAGTATGACTCTCTGCTAGAGAATGAAACATGGGAGTTGTGCGAGCTGCCTCCTGGGAAGAAGGCAATCTCTTCGAAGCTGATCTTCAGGCACAAGTATGGACCTGATGGTGAGCTCACCCGCTACAAGTCAAGGCTTGTGGCTAAGGGGTTCCAGCAGACAAAGGGGAAGGACTTTGATGAGATCTTTGATCCTGTGGGGAAAGGGACTACACTGAGGGTGATGTTGGGAACGGCTGCAAACTGTGGATGGAGGATCAAGCAGATTGACATCACAACTTCTTTCCTCAATAGGATCATCCTAGAGGAGCTGTACATGCTGCAGCCTGAGGGGTTGGATGATGGGAGCGGCAGGGTGTGCAGGCTCAAGAAGGCCATCTATGGCCTGAAGCAGGCTCCTCGCGCATGGTACCACAAGCTGGAGGAGACACTGCTGGCTGGGGGTTTCAAGAAGAGCGAGTGTGATCACAACTTGTTCTTGCTGCAAGAGAAGGAGCAGCTCCTCATGCTCCTCGTGTATGTGGATGACATCCTTCTCTTCTCTGAGTCGTCTGCAATGATTGAGCATGTGGAGGAGATGCTGGAGATGCAGTTCAAGTGCTCGAAGATGGGAGATGTCAAGTATTACCTTTGGATGCATGTGGAGAGGGACCTTGACAAGGGAGTGTTGAGTTAGCACCAAAGGAAGTACTGTGAGGGGCTGGATGAGAAGTATGGGCTGCAAGATGGAGGAAAGCCAGCCACCCCACTACCTTCAGGTTTCACTGTGGAGCCTTGTGTTGATGAGGAGGTGGTAGGTGAGAGTGACAGGAAGCTGTTTCATTCCATGGTGGGGGAACTCAATTATGTGGCAAACCACACGCGGCCTGACATTGCCTTTGCTACATCCAGTCTTGCTAGTGTGGTCTCACGCCCCAGTCATGAGCAGCTAGAATCGGCCAAGAGGTTGGTCCGCTATGTGAGTGCTACAGCATCTGTGGGTTTGGAGTACAGTGCTGTGTGACAGAGGCTGCAGAGGGGTGCACCTGATTTGAGCAAGGGGGAGATGCCCTTGACTTGCTACACCGACGCTAGCTTCAACTCTGTAAAGGCGGATGGCACCAGCATTGGAGGCTATGTGTGCCTGTTTGGAGGTGGTGCAGTGAGCTGGCGCAGCAAGAAGCAGAACGAGGTGGGGCTGTCCTCGTGTGAGACTGAGTACATGGCCCTTCATCATGGGGTGAAGGAGGTGGTGTGGCTGAGGCGTTTGTTGGAGGAGATCGGAGTGTGCCAGAGGGAGCCGACAGTAATGTTTTGTAACAATGAGTCGGCTGTGAAGCTTGCAAAGAATGCATGTCTTCATGGCCTGACAAAGCACATCAGGCCAAAGTGGCACTGGGTGAGGAGGCTCTTGGAGAAGGAAGTGCGGTTGGAGATAGTGAAGACCCAGCAGCAGGCGGCAGACATTCTCACCAAGCGCCTGGCTGAAAATGAGCATTGGAAGGGGATGAAGCTTGCTGGAATGAGTGTGCATTGAGGGTGCATGCTTGAGCTATGGCATGTGGGATGATGGTAGGCAGCCAGAGGGGGAGTTTGTTATGTGATGCTATCATTTGCATTCACGTCTGTCTGCCTCCCATCATATGTTCGTGTGTTGCATGCGTGGTGTGAGCGTGTGCAAGAATTGGTGTTTGGTGTTGTTTGGATTTTCTGAGTGTGTGTGAATGTTATTTGGCTTGAGCAGATATCTGAAGTGACTCTTTTTCTCAAGAGCTTCCCGACGAACCGAGAATCGCCTTAATCGGAGCAAGAACGAGAAAGATATGATCGTTCGAAGTTTTGATTGAGATGCGACGACTATGGGAATTTCCGGGTTGACTCAATATGGGGTACAGACTTTTGGGGGTTGGGAAATTCGTCACCATCGCTGTAGATGATGCCAAGTGGTTGGGAGAAGCCAAACCAGGTTGGCAAGTGTGGCCAAGTTGGGTGAAGTGGATGGCATGAGTTGGGAAAGTGACAAATGTCAAAGTTGGGGTGCCTATAGAGAGGGGAATTGTGTGGTATGGGGTTTCCTTGGTTGGGGACTCCATTGGGACCTTCCCTCTCGTCCTCCTCATCCCCTCCTACCTGGTTCAATTGCTACTCCAACTTTCTTGTGTGAACTTGTGAGATAATTGTGATTGAGTTACGTTTTCTATGGCACCATACCCCCTAGTGCGCCGAAATTCTTAACTCGAGTTATACTCCATATTTTGATACTATTCAAATTGGGAAAGATAGCCATGGTCCAGGGCTACAATGTATTCGAGTTTGAAAGAATTCTAACTGTGTGTTAATCGTCGACGACGTTTCTTGTGAAGTCGACAATTCTGTCTATAATTGAAGTTGACGATTTTGAGATATCTCGGCCCTTAATCTTCATAGACTCCGTCCTTAGTCTATAACAGACGAGTGCATGCAGGTGCTTCCCCACTGAAGTGTTGATTAGAGTTGCATCCTGCAGGTGCTCGAAGGTTGTTCCTGAGGGGCCAGCTCCAACTCCCATTTCACAGTGTCCCTGAACCTTGGAGAAGACCTTGTATGGCGCCGAGAGGTGGGGGTCAGGTGTGAGGAATATCCAGTCAAGTGGGGAGGCGGGCGCAGGTGGCTGCTTGGCGCATAATGCCTCCAGCACAGCCGTGGATGGCGTGCAGACTGGCGTGGCCTCAAGGGCCATTACGGCCCGTCGCAGGCTGCCACGTCGAGCTAGCCCCTCAGCTCTCGCGATGAACCCAATGTCGTCAGGCTGGTGTCTTGGTGGCTGGGGACAAGTCACTGAGTCCACGGTGTCCTTGTACAGCTTGTCCCAGTCCCCACACATGAACTGGCTAAGGAGTGCATTGATTGCCTTCCAATCTGGACGCCTGGGTGATAGCTGGCGTAGTGTGAGTCGCGCGAGAAACAAGAGGACGACCCATGCAGAGTGTGAGTCTGGATTGTTTGCTAGACGCAGCAGGGGCACCAGCAAGGCGGTGGCGAAAAGTTTGCGAGGGTCTGGTGGGAGGTGGCAGGAGAGTGGTGCGTGGCGACTGTCGCGCAATTTCGTCAGGTCCCACGATCCAACCCCAGCAAATAGCGCGTCATCCTTGGCGAGTGTTTCAGGGGATTTTTCCTCACGCGGGTGGGTTGGGATGGGGTTACCGCCAGATTGCTGGGCGGCTCGAGAAGGGGTTGGAATGTGGGAAATTGGTTGTGGGAGTGGGGGTGTTGCAATGTTGCCCGATGCAGCTCGAGTTGGTGTTGGGGGTCCCCTCCGAGAGGATCTCACAATTGAGGATCCTCCTGCCATGTGAGATGGTGCTGCCCTGCCTACTCTAGCAGGAGTCTGGGTTTGGGGTTCGTCCACAGACTCAGAGCTAGAAGTCGAGTCCGTCAATTCAGCAATTACAAAGCTGCTGTTTGTCGAAGTCTCTTCAGTATTGTCCTCCAGCTCGTTTAAAGCCCTTCATCCTGCTTGTTGATACACGTTCTCCGGTCCGCCTCCGCTAGCTCGTCCTCCGCGTCCCGCTGCTCTCCTTCCGCCACGTCGACCGCCCGCTGAGCAAGCGCCATCCTCCCTGCGCTCCAATGTCTGCTGATTGCGGCCCTGGTCGGGAGTGTACCGCGGAGAGGGGTCCCGTTCCCCGTCCAATCCCCCCTGCACGTGTTGCTGCGGGCGTGCTCGTTGCTCCGTTGGCGTCTACAGATCCGATACGTCGCTGCTTCGAGAATCCATGCCTTGCAGGTGGATCGGATGTAGTTTCCGCCGAGGGTTCCTCCATGTTTGCCCTAGGCTGTTGTCGGTGTTAGAGACTAAGGACGGAGTCTAGAAGCTTAGGAGCCGAAATTATCACAAAATCGTTGGCTTAGAATTCTGGACAGAAACGTCGACTTCACAAGAAACGTTGTCGACGAAAGGTGCACTGTTAGAATCCCACGAATTTCGAATATGTTGTAGCCCTAGACCGTGGCTACAATTCCCAGTTTGAATCGTATCAAAATATGAAGTATATCTCGAGTTATGCTTTTCGGCGCACTAGGGGGTATGCTGCCACAGAAATTTAACTCAATCACAATTAACTCACAAGTCCAACAAAAGAACATTGGAGTAGCACTAAACCAGGTAGGAGGGGAAGAGGAGGACGAGAGGGAAGGCCCCAAGGGAGTCCCCAACCAAGGAAACCCCATACCACACAATTCCCTTCCCCATAGGCAACAAACTTTGACCTTTGTCACTTTCCAACCCATGCCATCCACCTCACCCAACTTGGCCACACTTGCCAACCTGGTTTGGCACCTCCCAACCACTTGGCAGCATCTACAGTGATGTTGACGAATTTCCCAACCCCCAAGATTCTGTACTCCTTATGGAGTCAACACCACAACTTCCCATAGTCACCACAACCAAATATCAAAAGCATACGAACTTCCAACGTTCGTAACTTTCTTGTTCGTGCTCCGATTGAAGCGATACTTGGTTCGTCGGAAAGCTCTTGAGCAGAGGAGTCACTTCAGATATCTGCTCAAGCCAAATAACATTCACACACACTCAGAAAAACCAAACCGCACAAAACACAAATTCTTGCATACGCTCAGACCACGCATGCAACGCACGAACACATGATGGGAGGCAGACAGACGTGAATGTGTATGATTGCATCACACAACAGTCGGCTTCGTCATTGCATGTATGCTTCCGATATAGGAACTCCCACGTTGTATTTCTTGCCATCCCAAACGCGCGACCGAAGGCCGCGTTGTCGAGCGTCGGCCACCGTAGGCGGCCGGCGCGAGCCGCTGGGTTGGAAGAACTGAAACCCACACAAAATAATGAGCATAGAACGAAGGCCCAAGGCCTTTAATACTAGGGGCAGGAGAGCCTGAGAGGCCAAGGGACTAAGGGACTAGGTGCCCCTCTCTTTCTCTCGCTCTCTCTACCGCTGGGTTGGAAGAACTGAAACCCACACAAAATAATGAGCACAGAACGAAGGCCCAAGGCATTTAATACTAGGGGCAGGAGAGCCTGAGAGGCCAAGGGACTAAGGGACTAGGTGCCCCTCTCTTTCTCTCGCTCTCTCTACCGCTGGGTTGGAAGAACTGAAACCCACACAAAATAATGAGCACAGAACGAAGGCCCAAGGCCTTTAATACTAGGGGCAGGAGAGCCTGAGAGGCCAAGGGACTAAGGGACTAGGTGCCTCTCTCTCTCTCTCTCTCTCTCTCTCTCTCTCTCTCTCTCTCTCTCTCTCTCTCTCTCTCTCTCTCTCTCTCTCACTCTATTACCCTCTCTCCCAAATGCGCACATGTTTGCAGACTTGTACCTCAGTTGATTACGGTGTTTGGGAAGAAGAAATCGTCGATGTTCAACATTCCAAAGGTTCACGCGATGCTGCATGTGCCTGATGACATCCGTCGAGGAGGACTCCCTGCGCATTATTGTGCAGATATGTACGAGCATCTCCACATTGCGTTGATGAAGAGGCCGTATCGCACGAGTAACAAAAAGCACGCGGAGGAGCAGATTGCACGACGAACACGTATCGACAAGTTGGTAGACAAACTAACGCAGCAAGAGGAAGATGCAGAAGATGCAGATGCAAGGAACGAGGTAATGCGACATGTATTTGTTCATATAGTCCCCTTTTTTACCGAATCCATGTAAAGAGCTCTTACGCTTTAATAACACATGCGTGCGAGCATGCACTCCCTTTAATCAATCCCCCCTCCCTCCTTTGTTATCCTTTATTTGTGTTAGTAATAAAGTTTCGTATAAATCTTCTTGTTCACCCAATACAGGCATTAGAGATAGGTATCCATACTGTCACTGGGAAGAATGGCGCAGCGTCACTGATTGCGGATAAATCGGATACATGGCGAGCTTATAACGAGACCACTCCAGGCGATATTGAGCGTTTAGAAGGGGCCTTTATGGTATATATCAAGCCCGGTGAGACATGCGAGGCTCACATTGATGTACATCAAGGTGTCGCGATTCCACCAGGTGAAAACTACGAGCTGTATAATCTTCACGCACAATATGCCAGCTCAACACCCCGACTCCGTGCAAAACCATGGTATTCAAACGACGCTGCCGAGGTGAAAGGTGGTCAAGGGCAGAAGGTCCTTCTGCTTTTCACCATTCACAAGGTCAAGACCCAAGTGTCAGAATATTATGTTTCTCTAGTCTGCAGTGGGGTACTTTGTAGTGAGTACAACCCTGTTAGGGTTTTCTATATGTATCCCAATGTTTGCTAGTGAATTCATTCTCACTCATTCTTCTCAATTGTCACATGGTATAGAGCTGTTTTTCGATCCTTGGGCCCACCACTGAAATTTTTCCTACCCTAGGCGCGCGTCGCGCCTGCCCTTAACGGCCCTTCGCGGCCCCTCGTTAGGCCCCTTCGCGGCCCCTCGTAAGGCCCCTCGTAAGGCCCCTTCGCGGCCCCTCGTACGGCCCCCTCCGCGGCCCCTCGTTAGGCCCCTTCGCGGCCCCCTCGTAAGGCCCCTTTCGCGGCCCCCTCGTAAGGCCCCTTCGCGGCCCCTAGTGAGGCCCTTCGCGGCCCCGTCAGGCCCCGTTTGCGGCCCCGTCAGGCCCCGTAAGGCCCCGTCAGGCCCCGTTTGCGGCCCCGTCAGGCCCTGTTTGCGGCCCCGTTCGGCCCCGTCAGGCCCTGTAAGGCCCCGTCAGGCCCCGTTCGCGGCCCGTTAGGCCCCTTCACGGCCCGCCCCGGCCCTTCCTCGGCCCCGTCCCGGCCCTGTCCCGGACCTGCCCCGACCCCGGCCCTGCCCCGACCCTGTCGCGGCCCGTTAGGTCCGTCGTGGCCCCCCCTTCTCGGCCCGTTAGGCCCCTTCGCGGCCCGCCCAGGCCCTTCCCCGGCCCCTTTCTCGGCCCGTTAGGCCCCGTCGCGGCTTGTCGCGGCCCCTTCGCGGCCCGTTAGGCCCCTTCGCGGCCCGCCCAGGCCCTTCCCCGGCCCCTTTCTCGGCCGAGTGTCGGCGGCGGTACCTTGGCCCTTCCCGTGATTCGAGTCTTCGTTCCGGCCCCTTCCCCGGCCCCTTTCTTGACTTCGTTCCGGACCAAGGTACCGCCGACAGCGACGCCATTGTCAACTTCACTTCTTGGACACATCCACCAGATCTCGACCCCAAATTCAGTCCTGGAGGATTTTGGTACTCACATACCATACCTGAAGCAGAAAGAACAAGGGCATTAGCAACAATCCGGCAAGTAGAAACAACATGGACAGCAGTAGAGACAACATCGGTAGCAGCAGCAACACCTACGGCAACAATCGCGGGTTTTTCGACGGCACCAGTTCTCATCGACGACACTCCACCGGCTCCTGAGAAGGAGTTAACTCCCACTCCACGCGAAGTTCACAGAAGCGCCAACCTCACCGTGGGATTTTATTCCAACTCCGACCTGTACAGGCGCTCACCAGGACATCGTGCGAGCGAATCACTGTGGCACGAAAGATTGGGTCATCCAAGGAACACCACGTTAAACAACACGATAAAGGCAGCAGTACTCGACAAAGACTCCTTACTTAAGGAGTACCTCGCAGAACGAGGCATCAAGCGACTCATCTCGCTTCCCTACGCCCATCAACAGCAAGGCGTGGCAGAACGGATGAACAGAACTCTCCAGAACACCATGCGCAAACTATTGCGTGGCATGCGATTGCCCAACCACCAGTGGCCTGAGGCAATGGACCACGCTGTCATGCTGCACAACTTGCTTTCGTGATCATCGCTCCCGAACAACGCATCACCGCACCTGCTGTGGACATGAAAACTGGGCAACACAAAAATGTTACGAGTTTTTGGGTGCATGGTACAGTATCGACCGCAATCTGCAAGAGCCGGAAGATTTTCACAACGCGCACAGTGGGGGCTACACCTAGGCATCGAAAAGCAGTACAACGCATGGAAGATTTTTTACGTCCACTCAAAGGAAACAGTAGCAGCATGTGATGTCATTTTTGTCAAACTTATATCTGCTATAGTCTATTTAGGCTGTAGTGGGGTAGCTCTTAGAGGGTACAACACTTATGTTTTCTACTTGTACCCATCTCAGTTCCTAGTTGATTCATTCTTTCGTCAATTCTCTCACATGGTATAGAGCTAGTTTCGAGTTTTTTTTAAAAAGGGCCCACCACTGAAATTTTTCTTACCTGCTCGACGCGCGCGTCACGCCTGCCCTTCGAGGCCCGTAGCGGCCCCTGCGCCTGCCCTTAGAGCCAGCGCCGGCCCCGTAAGGCCCCGTTTACGGCCCCGTTTAAGGCCCCGTAAGGCCCCGTAAGGCCCCGTTTACGGCCCCGTTTAAGGCCCCGTAAGGCCCCGTAAGGCCCCTTAAGGCCCCGTTTACGGCCCCGTTTAAGGCCCCGTACGGCCCTGTAAGGCCACGTAAGGCCCCGTAAGGCCCCGTTTACGGCCCCGTTTAAGGCCCCGTAAGGCCCTGTAAGGCCTCGTCAGGCCCCGTTTAAGGCCCCGTTAGGCCCCGTAAGGCCCCGTAAGGCCCCGTAAGGCCCTGTAACGCCCCGTCAGGCCCCGTCAGGCCCCGTTTGCGGCCCCGTCAGGCCCCGTAAGGCCCAGTCAGGCCCCGTTAGAGGCCCCGTACGGCCCCGTCAGGCCCCGTTAGCGGCCCCGTCAGGCCCCGTCAGGCCCCGTAAGGCCCCGTCCGGCCCTGCCCCGGCCCTACCCCAACCTGTCGCGGCCCTGCGCCGGCCCTGCTGCGGCCCTGTCGCAGCTCTGCCCCGGCCCTGCTTCGGCACTGTTGCAGCCCTGCCCCGGCCCTCGCCCCGACCCTGTCTCGGCCCTGCCCCGGCCCTGCTCCTGCACTGCCGCGGCCCGGCCCTGGCCCTCCCCCGGACCTGTCGCGGCCTCGCCCCGGCCCTGTCCCGGCCCTGCTCCGACCCTGCCCCGGCCCTGCCCAGGCCCTGCCCCGGCCCTGCCCCGGCCCTGCCCCCTGCCCCGGCCCTGCTCCGACCCTGCCCCGGCCCTGCCCCGGCCCTGCCCCGGCCTTGCCCCGGCCCTGCCCCGGCCCTGCCCCGGCCCTGCCCCGGCCCTGCCCCAGCCCTGCCCCGGCCCTGCCCCGGCCCTGCCCCCTGCCCTGGCCCTGCTCCGACCCTGCCCCGGCCCTGCCCCGGCCCTTCCCCGGCTCTGCCCCGGCCCTGCCCCTGCCCTGCTCCTGCACTGTCGCGGCCCTGCCCAACCCGGCCCCGGATCTTTTGCGGCCCGGCCTCGGCCCTACCCCGGCCCTGCCCCGGCCTCGCCACTGGTAAGAGCGCCGCGCTGCCGAGCCGCGCCGCCCTGCCGAGCTGCGCCGCCCTGCCTAGCCTGCCCTGCCGAGTTGCACTGCTGCTCCTGTCATGGCTAGTCTCAATGTTCTTACCTTTGATGCTGAGGGTCGAGCTGTTGACTTTGAGGTCTGGCTAGATGATCTGCAGCTTTTCCTACAGTGCGATAGCAAGGATGGCCTCTCACTGTTCGATCTCACGTCTGGCGCCTCTACTGCCCCTGCTGCTGATGCTGACAGTACTGTTCGCTCGCAGTGGCTCACGCGTGATGCTGCTGCTCGTCTTGCTGTGCGTAATCACCTGCCGTCTACTGAGCGCACGCACTTTAGTCAGTACAAGAGTGCTAGGGCTCTGTACGACGCTGTAGTTGCACGCTACTCCTCCCCTACCACTGCTGCCCTCAGCCGCCTCATGCTGCCGTACCTTTTCCCTGACCTTGCCGCCTTTGCCACAGTTGCTGACCTAGTTGCTCACCTCCGCACTAGTGACGCTCGCTACCGTGCTGCCCTTCCCGCTGAGTTCCTTCCCACGAACTCCCCCCCCATGTACATCACCCTTTACTACCTAGTCACCCGCCTCCCTGACTCTCTCTCCTCAGTCAGGGATCACTTTCTCTCCCTTTGCCCCACCGAGCTGACTGTCGACTTGCTAGAGGAGCGCCTTGCTGCAGCTGAGAAGAGTATCTTAGCTGTCGGTGCTTCTCGCGGCGACCGTCGCACCCCCTTCTTTGAGGGGTGTTCCCCTGTCCCCCTTCTCCCCTCTGTTGCCTCTGCTGCTGCTGTCGACCTCGTTGGCACTGAGCAGGTCGGCGCTGCGTCTGCCCCTAGTGGGCGACGCCCCACTGGCAAGGGCAAGGGAAGCAGGGGTGGTGGAGGGGGCGGTGGAGGAAGCGGTGGAGGAGGTGGAGGTGGTGGTGGGGGTGGTTCCGGGGAAGGGGGCGTCGGTGGCGGCAGTGGAGGCCGTGGAGGCGGTGGCGGAGGAGGTGGAGGCGGCGGCAGCGGTGGTGGAGGTAGCGGAGGAGGTGGTGCTGGTCGCGGTGCAGCCACGCAGCGTGGAGGCCTTGGTGGCAGCCAGCGTCAGCAGCAGCTGTGCACCCGTGAGACCCTGTCTGTTCAGCAGCTTCGTGAGTGGTACGCTGGGCGTGGGAGGTCTGGGGGTGCAGGTCCCTGCACGTACGTTCTTCGCACAGGCACTCGTAGTGGGGAGGTGTGTGGTCTCCCACACACCACGCAGCGCTGCTTCGGCCGCTTGACTGACGCTTGGCGTACCCAGTTTCCTGACGCTGTTGAGCTTCCTCGTTGGCATGATCTGCTTCTGCAGAATGTGCCTATCTTTGATCTAGACTTTGATGCTATCCTTGCTGCCATGTATGCTCTTGCTGATATTACTGAGGGTGACTGTTACCTGCGTGTCCCGCCCGACCCGGGCACTGTGGCTGCTGCTCTAGGTGCTAGTGCGGCTGCTGCTCTAGGTGCTAGTGCGTGTGCTGCTCCAGGTGCTGGTACGTCTCCTCTCTCTGGTACTGCACCTACTGAGTCCTTTCACACTTTCACACTTGACTCTGGTGCTTCGCGCTCTTTCTTTAGAGACAGCACCACGCTCACGCCGCTCAGTCGGCCTGTTGCGGTCTCCCTTGCTGACCCCTCAGGGGGCCCAGTACTTGCACACTCCTCCACTGTCCTACCGTGTCCTGCGGCCCCGTCGGGCTTGCTGTCGGGACTCCACCTCCCCTCGTTCTCTACGAACCTGGTGAGTGGAGCTGACCTCCAGGACGCGTGGGTTGACCAGTTCACCCCTGGAGGTCAGCGTGTGACCCACTGCACTTGCTCTCGGACGGGCCGCCACCTGGCCACGTTCACCCGTCGGCCAGGGTCGAGTCTGTACACACTGACTACTGCGCCTCCTCCGGTCTCTGCGTCTGGTCAGGTAGCTGCGTCCAGTCAGGTGTTTGCTGCCGCGTCCAGGTCTAGTCCTGCGTCTGCCCCCTGCTCGTGTCGTCCTCTGGCACACGAGACTCTCCTTTGGCACCACCGCCTTGGTCACCCCTCCCTGCCTCGTCTTCGAGGTATGGCCTCCCGTGCCCTTGTCTCGGGTCTACCCAGGTCCCTCCCTCCCCTTCCTCCGGGGCCTGCCCCCACCTGTGTTCCTTGTGTCGAGGGCCGGCAGCGCGCCGCCCCTCACTCCTCCTCGTTTCCTCCGACTGAGGCTCCTCTGCAGACTCTTCACATGGACGTGTGGGGCCCAGCCCGCGTCCGTGGACAGGGTCACGAGCGCTACTTCCTCCTGGTCGTTGACGACTACTCGCGTTACACCACAGTCTTCCCCTTGCGCAGCAAGGGTGAGGTTCCTGAGGTGTTGATCGACTGGATCCGCGGTGCTCGTCGCCAGCTCAGTGAGAGTTTCGGCTCAGACCTTCCTGTTCTGCGTCTGCACTCGGACAGAGGCGGTGAGTTTTCCTCCGACCTCCTCAGAGCCTTCTGTCGTTCGGAGGGCATCCGCCAGACGTTCACGCTTCCGGCCTCCCCGCAGCAAAATGGGATTGCTGAGCGCCGCATTGGCATGGTCATGGACGTTGCTCGTACGTCCATGATCCATGCGGCTGCTCCCCATTTTCTGTGGCCGTTCGCGGTTTAGTACGCTGCGCATCAGATCAACCTTCAGCCTCGTGTCTCCTTGCCGGAGACCACACCTACTCTGCGGTGGACGGGGAAGGTTGGCGATGCGTCCGCGTTCCGTGTCTGGGGATCTCGAGCTTTTGTCCGCGATACTACAGCGGACAAGCTGTCCTCCCGTGCCGTTCCTTGTGTCTTCCTTGGCTTCCCCCCTGACGCACCCGGGTGGCAGTTCTACCACCCCACCTCGCGTCGTGTTCTGTCCTCTCAGGACGTTACGTTTGACGAGTCGGTGTCGTACTACCGTCTCTTTCCCTACCGCACTGCCTCTCCCCCCCCCCCGCCACTCTTCCTGGCACCAGGTACTCCCCTGGTACACCCCCTCCCCCCCCAGGGTCCTGCCCCCTCAGGTGTGTCCCAGGTAGACCCTGCCGAGCCGGTCGAGGTAGCTGTCGACTCAGGTGCTGCTAGGGGTGCTGACCCTGCGGGTGCTGAGACTGGGGGTGCTGAGTCTGGGGGTGCTGAGTCTGGGGGTGCTGAGACTGGGCGTGCTGAGCCTGGGGGTGTGGCGCCTGAGGGTACTGTGTCTGGAGGTGCTGAGCCTGTGCGTGCTGAGTCTGGAGGTGCTCTGGGTGTCCCGTCGCGGCGGGAGCCCCTCTCTCCACAGCGGCTTCGTGAGTGGTACTCTCAGCGCTGTCGGTTTGCTGCTGGAGGTGCTGACGCTGCTGGAGGTGGTGCTGGAGCTGGAGCTGCTGGAGGTGCTGCTGGTGCTGGAGGTGCTACTGGAGCTACAGGAGGTGCTGGCGCTGCTGGAGGTGGTGCTGGTGCTGGAGCTGCTGGAGGTGCTGCTGGTGCTGGAGATGTTGGAGGTGCTGCTGGTGCTGGAGGTGCTGCCGGTGCTGATGCTGCTGGAGGTGCTGCAGGAGCTGCTGGAGGTGCTGCTGGGACTGGAGGCCCTGGGGCTGAGGGTACCGGTTCTGTCTCTGCTGTCTCTGGAGGCGCTGCGCGGCCGCGGCCGTACTACGTTCCGCTCCTTCAGCAGGTTCTTGGCTCCCCGCCTTCTCCTGGTCCTCCTCCTCCTTTCCTAAGTCCACCGCCTGTCCAGTCCCAGTCGCAGTTGCAGCCGGCCTCTCTGCTGCCTGGTCCTTCTCCTTTCTCTGGTCCGACTAGAGGTCTTACGGAGCGTCGTGAGCCTGAGTCTCGTCCTGTGTTGCGTGAGTCTCGTTCTGCGTCGCCTGTCCGTCCTGTTCGCGCTGGTCGTGTTTCGCGTCCGCGTCTTCCTCCTGTCCCAGGCACTCACTCTATGACACTGCGTCCTTCTACTGCTCCACAGCGTGTCCCTCTGCCCTCTCGTCCTGCGTCCTCTCTTCCTGACGGTCCGGACCCGGAGTCTGACTCCCTTCGTGCTGCTAGTCCTACAGTCACGCGCTTTCTGGCCACACTGACCCTCCGTTTGAGTCCTCTGCTGCGTCTGCTCTTGTTGCTGAGCTTGTGGACTTTGCTGCAGCCTGTCGCCTAGACTACGCCGCTAGTCTTGTTGCTGAGTCTGCGTCTGTGTCTGTCTGTCCTCCGTCCGTCGGGGGTGAGTGTGCTCTTTGCACGGACGTCCTTGAGGACAGGCAGGAGGACCTTGAGTGCTTTGCCGCTGCTTCACCTCATCTCGTGTCCATGCTGCTTGCCCCTGAGGGAGACCCGGATGCACTAGACATCCCGACCCCGCGCTCTTACACAGAGGCGATAGAGGGTCCCTACTCCTCTCAGTGGCAGGCAGCCATGGACGTAGAGATGGCTTCCTGGAAGTCCACAGGCACCTACGTAGACGAGGTTCCCCCACCTGGGGCGAACATCGTCAGTGGCATGTGGATCTTCAGGGTGAAGCGGCCGCCGGGTTCTCCGCCTGCCTTCAAGGCGTGTTACGTTGCACGTGGCTTCAGTCAGCGACAGGGAGTTGACTTCTTTCAGACCTTCTCCCCTACCCCGAAGATGACCACTCTTCGGGTACTGCTGCACGTTGCTGCTCAGCATGACTACGAGCTCCACTCGCTTGACTTCAGCACAGCCTTCCTACAGGGCAGCCTGCACGAGGAGATCTGGCTGCGCCACCCACCTGGCTTCACTGGGTCGTTTCCAGCTGGTACCCAGTGGAGCCTCCGCCGGCCAGTCTACGGTCTCCGCCAGGCGCCCCGTGAGTGGCACGACACGCTCAGGACGACTCTTGCTGCTCTTGGTTTTGCTCCTTCCACTGCTGACCCTTCTCTGTTTCTACGCACTGACGCTACTCTGCCGCCGTTCTACGTTCTTGTGTACGTAGACGACCTTGTCTTTGCTACTGCTGACATGGAGGAACTCGCCCACGTGAAGTCCGAGCTGCAGAAGAGACACACGTGCACAGACCTGGGTGAGCTGACAAGCTATCTTGACTTGCGGATCACCCGGGACAGAGCACAGCGCACCATTACCTTGACTCAGTCACACATGGTGCAGCAGGTCCTTCAGCGCTTCGGCTTCACGTACTCCTCGCCACAGTCCACTCCTCTGCCTACCGGTCACTCGCTCTCAGCTCCACCTTCGGACGAGTCCGTAGAGCCGAGTGGCTCGTATCCAGAGCTTGTGGGCTGCCTCATGTACCTGATGACTTGCACACGACCTGACCTCGCATACCCTCTTAGCCTTCTGGCTCGCTACGTGGCTCCCGGTTGGCACCGAAAGGTGCACTGGGATGCTGCGAAGAGGGTGTTGCGATACTTGTGCAGTACATCGGGCATGGGGCTCGTGCTTGGAGGACGGGCTCGAGTTGTCCTCACTGGTCACGCTGACGCCTCCTGGGTTGACGACTTGGCTACGCAGCGGTCGTCTCAGGGTTACACCTTCAGTCTTGGCTCCGGCTCTGTTTCTTGGCGGTCTACCCGCTCTTCTTCTGTTCTCAGCTCCAGTTGTGAGGCTGAGATCTACGCTGGGGCCATGGCTGCACAGGAGCTTCGCTGGCTCACCTACCTGCTGACCGACTTGGGAGAGGCGCCTCGTTCTCCTCCAGTTCTGTACGTCGACAACAAGGCCATGCTGGCCTTGTGTCAGGAGCACAAAGTGGAGCACAGAACGAAGCACATTGCTCTGCGCTACTTCCTTGCTCGAGAGTTGCAGCAGCGTGGCCAGCTTCGTCTTGCTTACGTGGCCTCTGAGGCCAACACTGCTGATGTTTTCACCAAGGCACTTCAGCCTTGTGATCATCAGCGTTTCCGTACTGTGTTAGGCCTTGTACCTACTGTGCCTCACTTGTTGACTTCTTGACTCTGCTTGTACTGTACTCTATATACTTATACCTGCATGCTTACACTTGCTAGGTTGTGTTCACTGTATTGTTTGCTTTCCTTTATATAACTCTGCATGTAAACTGGCCTTATGGCCCTTTGCTTGTGCTCAGACTGTGTGGTGACTTTGTGATCCACCCTGAGCTTGCTTTGCCTTTCTTGACTGGTCTTGTGACCTCTTGTTCTCCCCCACTTTGCCTATGGGGGTGTGTCAAACTTATATTTGCTATAGTCTATTTAGGCTGTAGTGGGGTAGCTCTTAGAGGGTACAACACTTATGTTTTCTACTTGTACCCATCTCAGTTCCTAGTTGATTCATTCTTTCGTCAATTCTCTCACAATTTTCTACGAGCAACTCATACTTCAAACGTACCTGGACAACCTGGCAGCAAATCGAGACCTCACGGGCGGCTTCCGTGGAAACCGAGCTTTCGCTTCGACAGCAGACGAAGCTGACTGGGACAAGCAAAACGTGGACGGAGCTTCAGAGGAAGCGGGACCTCTTCCGTATTGCTCAGTGGACATCCCCATGGACGACGACAACCCTCGCGAAAGTGTCAACGTCGAAACCTACTTCGACTTTGCCGACACCGGTTACGTTACACCCCAACCGGTCGATACCAACGTCTCCGAACGCGTAGGACCCAATTTCTTACCGGATCCAGAAGCGGGAGATGAAGCAGCTTATCCCGAAGACGCAAATCTTCCCCGCTACACACAGAATGGACTGCATATACTAGGACTCGTCACCGCCATCCACGGAGCAGCACCACCTAAGGAGCCTGCCAACATTCAGCAGGCTCCGGGGGGGAAACACAGGGAAAAATGGTGCGAAGCCATGGACAGAGAATTAAAGGCACTGCAAGAACGCAACACCTGGAAAGTCGTGCCTATCGGAGTGGGACGTAACAAGGCCATTCTCACGGGAAAATGGGTTTTCCGCGTGAAGACAAAAGCCGATGGAACGATAGACAAATTCAAGGCACGCTGGGTCGTGCGCGGCTTCAACCAAGAGCAGGGACGAGACTTCACAGAAACATTCGCACCAGTTAGCCGACATACCTCATTGCGGATTCTCCTCGCGATAGCCGCCATGAACCGGAAGAAACTTCGACAAATCGACTTTGCTAACGCATTCCTCTGCGCCCCTGTCGATGCTGAGATCTTCGTCGAACATCCACATGGGTCTGATGCAGACCCTAACCAAGTCTGTCAGCTGCAAAAATCGTTGTACGGCATCAAACAAGACCCGAGACTGTGGCAACAGCATCTTCACGCCCGTCTAATCCGCATCGGATTCTGCCAACTTCCGCATGACCAAGGGATGTAGTGACTCACAAAGGGAACCTGTCAAACTTATATATAGCTTACATTGTGTAGGCTGTAGTGGGGTAGCCCATAAGGGGTACAACCCAATTAGGGTTAGTACTTGTACCCAACTCTTTGCTAGTTCATTCATTCTCGTTCATTATTCTGTCATGGTTTCAGAGCAGGTCCCTTCTAGGACCGTTTTTTGGGCCCACCACCTGCTGCCCTGCTAGCCACCCTCGCGACCCGTAGGCCCCCCCCTAGGCCTCGACCCGTCGCCTCTAGCCCGGCCCCTTGGCCCCGTCGCCCCTAGCCACAGCCCCTTGGCCCCGTCGCCCCTAGCCGCGGCCTCTTGGCCCCGTTGCCCCGTCGCCCTAGCCGCGGCCCCTAGCGACCCGTCGCCCTAGCCTAGGCCCCTAGCGACCCATCGCCCCTAGCCGCGGCCCCTTGGCCCCTTTGCCCCTAGCCGCGGCCCCCTTGGCACCGTCGCCCCGTCGCCCTAGCCTCGGCCCCTCGCGACATGTCGCCCCGTTGCCCTGTCGCCCCTAGCCGCGGCCCCTCGCGACCCGTCGCCCCGTCGCCCTAGCCTCGGCCCCTAGCGACCCGTCGCTCCTAGCCGCGGCCCCTTGGCCCCGTCGCCCCTGTTGGTGCAATCCTACGATTTGCACTCGGTTTGTTGTCCGTGTGCGTGCATGTGTGTGTGCATGGAATGGTATGAGGGCATGAAATAATATATATTTCATGCTTACAATAGTGTGTGAATGATGAGGCATGATTTGGAATGTGTGTGTCAAGTCAATAGCGAGTTATCGCTAGTCGCGTGTCACGTCGTCGTTTGCGTGTCGTGTGCGGTTTTCTATTTTGTCGTATGTGGAACGTTCGGCGTGTCGCAGGTGTGCGCAGCAGACTTCCAAGAACTCAAGGAAGAATTTATCTTGAAGAACCAGATCCTTGGTTTCAAGATTCAAGTGATTTCGAAGCTCTCCAAAAGGGTAAACTTTAAGATAGTGAGAATAGTTGCATTACTTTTTGTGGTGTGACATTTATCTTGGTGTAGGATCTTGTGGAGGGTAGCTTCGAGACCCTTCGTGGTTGGGGACAGTGTGGAACTGTTCCACATCACTGTACCTCGGCTCTTGGGGTTTGTAGGAGCTGGGAGTCATTCCCAACTCGTAACTCTTCCTAATTTGTGTTCTAAGACTATAGTGGCTGCCATAGTACCGTTCGTTCAAACCAGCGCTGTGTCGTCAATACTAAATGAAATCGTGAAATCTAAATTGCCTATTGTAGGCGACGTGAAGACGCTCTAGATCCAATTCGAATCAAGTCATTTGCAGCTGTGAGCAGAACGCTATCAACGTTTGAAGGCGCTGTGCAGAAATCCGTCTATGCACTCGATCTTTCGTTTTAGGCACATTCAAGCCTATTGTGACTATAACAGCCCCTAGCCGCGGCCCCTTGGCACCGTCGCCCCGTCGCCCTAGCCTCGGACCCTCGCGACTCGTCGCCCCTAGTCGCGGCCCCTCGCGACCCGTTGCCCCGTCGCCCCTAGCCGCGGACCCGTCGCCCTGTCGCCCTAGCCTAGGCCCCACGGCCCCTCGCGACCCGTCGCCCCGTCGCACCTAGCCGCGGCCCCTCGCACCGTCGCCCCGTTCCCCCCCTCACCTCGACCCCTCGCGACGCATCGCCCCTAACCGCGGCCCCGTCGCCCCTAGCCTCGGCTCCTCGTGACCCGTCACCCAGCCGCGGTCTCGTCGCCCCGTCGCCCTAGCCTCGGCCCCTAACGACACCCTCGGCCCCCAGGCCCCTAGGCCCCATGCCCCTCGGCCCCTTGGCCCCTCGGCCCCCCTCCCCCCTTTTTCGTGTTTGGCCCCTCGGCCCCTAGGCCCCTCGGCCCCTCTGCCCCTCGGCCCCTTGGCCCCTAGGCCCCAGGCCCCTCGGCCCCTTGGCCCGTCGGCCCCTCGCCCCCCCCCCCCCCCCTCTTCGTGTTTGGCCCCTCGGCCCCTATACCCCAGGCCCCTCGGCCCCTAGCCTCGGTCCCTCGGTCCCCCCCTTCGTGTTTGGCCCCTCGGCCCCTTGGCCCCTCGGCCCGTCGCCCCCCCCCCCCCCCCCCCTTTCGTGTTTGGCCCCTCGGCCCCTAGACCCCAGGCCCCTCGGCCCCTTCGTCCCTGGCCCCACTGCCCCGTCCCCCCCTAGGCCCTCGGCTCCTCGGCCCCTTGGCCCCTAGGCCCCTCGGCCCCTCGGCCCCAGCTGCTGCTCTTACTACTGCTGCTGCTGCTACTGCTACTGCTACTACTGCTACAGCTGCCACTGCTGCTCCTACGTACTGTGCCCCGATGGCTTCGCTTCGAGTTCTAGTGTTTGATCATGAGGGCAGACCGATTCAGTTTGACACGTGGCTTGATGATCTGCAGCTGTTATCAGAATAAGTGCTATGCCTTAGGAACCTCCATAGCTTAGAGAGTAGCTTAGGAACTTGGGACGGGGAGTAGCGAGAGGTGTGAGCCAACAAAAGAGGTTGTTCACTATAGAGCGAGCAGTACAAATAGGCAAGAATGAAGAAAGGTGCACCACCAAACAGAAAGTTATATGACTACAGTATTCTAAACTACAGGCAGTTATAGAACAATATATAGAATTATATATTATTCTGACACGCCCCCATAAGTGCCTGTAGGGAAGAATGTGCAGTCAACACCCCCATAATGGGGTACACCAGACAGGCCGCAGCGGAAATCACAGCAACAGGCAAGTGCAGTGGCAACCGGTGCAGTGATGGCAGATCCAGCTGTACCAACCCCTCGGCCAAGGCAGAAACAGTAGCAGGTGTAGGGGCGGCAGGTCGCCTGAGGAGCAGGCTCTGTGGCTGCAACGTGCAGCAGGACAGCAGCGGCTCGACGGCAGCACCTGCAGGCCCCTAGCAGCGGGCAGCAGAAGCAAAGGCAGTAAAGGCAGGTGGCAGCAGGGGCGGCAGCTGGAGGTGACACGACAGCATCGGGCGACAGTAGCAGATGACCGGCTGACTTCCGCCGCCCCCTCACTCCCCCCCCCACAATGGCACACGCGGCAGTGAGAGAGAGGGGAGGAGGGGCAGCTGATGGCTCGACAGAACCACTCTCGCCACCCCCTCACACTCCCCCCTTTCCCCCATAGCGACAGATGCTGTAGGGAGAGAGAGGAGAGAGGAGGGCGGCAGCTGGTTCCTGCGGGTACACTCCCGCCACACCCTCCCCCCCACAGCGACGGTCGCGTGTGGGGCGATAAAGGGTGACGGCAGGCGCTGCTGGCGGCTTACAGCGCCCCCCCCCGTCACTCCACTTCCCCCCACAGCAGGCGCGAATGCTGCTGGCGCTGGCGGGATCGCAGGTGGGCTGCGACAAGCGGGACGGGGGGTCGTAACGGAGGGTGCGACGAGCGCCTTTGCGCCGCTCGCCGTCGCTTGCATCGCAGCTGCAGTCGCGGCAGCTGTATGGTTGGCGGGGCGGGGGGGCGGTGTAGCGCGACCGGCCAGGCGTCGGAGCAGCGCGATGAGGCGGTTAACGGGGCCAGCGAGGCGCGCGACGAGAGGCTGAACCGGGGCCGCAGCTAGTGCCTTCGCCCAGCTCCCCGTCACGGGCAGCAGCGTGACGAGTGGAAGCTGCGTTACTGGCAGCGCGATGCACGGCGCGACGAGGGGCGCCATGAATGACAATCAGAAGCAGGCCTAGGCGAACCAGGCTCTGATACCATATCAGAATAAGTGCTATGCCTTAGGAACCTCCATAGCTTAGAGAGTAGCTTAGGAACTTGGGACGGGGAGTAGCGAGAGGTGTGAGCCAACAAAAGAGGTTGTTCACTATAGAGCGAGCAGTACAAGTAGGCAAGAATGAAGAAAGGTGCACCACCAAACAGAAAGTTATATGACTACAGTATTCTAAACTACAGGCAGTTATAGAACAATATATAGAATTATATATTATTCTGACAGCTGTACCTACTAAGCGACTCTAAGGACAGTGTATCGCTGTTTGACCTAGCGTCAGGCGCTGCTACTGCCCCTCCCGCCACACCTGACAGTGCGACTCGCTCACATTGGCTTACTCGCGACGCTGCTGCCCGCTTAGCCATTCGCAACCACCTGCCGTTAGCTGAATGCTCTCACTTCGGACAGCACAGGACAGCACAGGCACTGTACGCCGCAGTCGTAGCTCGCTACTCCTCGCCTGCCACTGCTGCTCTAGGCCGACTGCTGCTGCCCTACCTGTTCTCCGAGCTGTCAGCTTTTGCCACAGTAGAGGACCTGGTTTCCCACCTGCACACTAGCGATGCTCGCTACCGCGCTACCGTCCCTGCTGAGTTCCTTGACAAGAACCAGCCCCCGATGTTCATCACCCTCTACTTCGTAGTCACTCGCCTCCATGACTCTCTTCGCTCTGTCAGGGACAACTTTTTCTCCCTTGACCCCACCTCCCTCACTGTTGACCTCCTCGAGCAGCATCTCCTCGCAGCTGAGACTAGTGCAGTTGCTGTAGGTGCTGCTCGTAGCACTCCGTGCCCGCCCTTCTTTAAGGGGTGCTCCCCCTCCCCCCTTGCCCCCTCCTACGCCTCTGCTGCTGCTGCATACGTCTCTGTTGCTGAGGACGTCGGGGCTGCTTCTGCTAGTGCGAAGCGCCGCAGCAGCAAGGGCAAGGCTGGCCGGGGTGGTGGAGGTGGCAGCAGTGGTGGTGGAGGTGGCAGCGGGAGTGGTGGTAAAGGGGCAGCAGTGGAGGTAGTGGAGGCAGTGGAGGTGGTGGGACAGGTGGCGGTAGGGCTGGACCTAGGCATGGAGGCCCTGGTGGTGGCCAGCGGCAGCAGCAGCAGCGTCGGAGCGAGACCCAGTCGCCCCAGCAGCTCCATGAGTGGTTGTTTCAGCGTGGGACGTTTGGGGGTAGTGATAGTTGCCCGTATGTCATTCGCACGGGTGTTCGTGCTGGTCAGACATGCGGGAAGCTTCACACTCAGCACCGCTGCTTCTCCCGCCTCGACGACACTTGGTGTGCTGAGTTTGGTGACGACGTCGAGCTCCCTCGCTGGGCAGATCTGCTTAGGTCTAGGATTGCTATCTTTGACCTAGACTATGATGTTATTCTTTCTGCTATGTATGCTTTGTCTGTTAGTGCTGAGGGCGACTGTTACCGGTGTGTGCCACCTGACCCAGGTATAGCGGCTGCTGCTCTAGGTGCTAGTGAGTCTGGTACTCTCCCTGCTACTAGGCCTGCTTAAGCCTTGCACACTTTCACGTTGAACTCAACCGCCTCGCGCTGTTTCTTTCGTGACAGCACCACTCTCACTCCTCTCCCTGCACATGTCCCGGTCAGACTGGTTGACCCCTCTGGGGGCCCGGTCGTTGCCCGTTCCTCCACTATCCTCCCGTGTCCGGCGGTTCCGTCCGGCTCACTGTCAGGTCTTCACCTCCCCTCGTTCTTTTCGAACTTGGTGAGTACCGCTACCCTCCAGGATGCGATGGTCACTACCACCACTCCTGGGGGTCAGCGTGTGTCGATCTGCACGTGTACGCGGACGGGCCGTCACCTGGCCACGTTCACTCGTCGGCCAGGGTCGGGTCTATACACACTCGCTACCGAGCCTCCTTAGGTAGCTTTGTCTTCTCAGGTGTCCGCGTCAGGTCAGATAGCCGCCTCTTGCTTGTGTCGCCTCTTGTCACACCAGACTCTTCTGTGGCACCACCGCCTGGGTCACCCCTCCTTGCCATGCCTTCGTGGCATGCACTCTCGTCTTCTTGTCTCTGGTCTTCCCAGGTCTCTGCCTCCCCTGCCGCCCTCGCCTGCCCCGCCCTGCCTTCCTTGCGTTGAGGGGCGGCAGGGCGCCGCTCCTCACTCCTCTTCGTTTCCCCCGACGACTGCTCCCCTGCAGACTCTCCACATGGACGGGTGGGGCCCAGCCCGCGTCAGTGGACAGAGCCACGAGCGCTACTTTCTGCTGGTAGTTGACGACTACACACGGTACAACACGGTCTTCCCCTTGCGCAGCTAGGGTCAGGCCGTTGATGTTTGGATCCCTTGGATCCGCACGGTCCGTCTCCAGCTCCGCGAGCGGTTCGACTAGGACCTTCCTGTCCTGCGTCTGCACTCTGGTAGAGGTGGTGAGTTCTCCTCCAACCTCTTGAGGGAGCTGTGTCGTGGGGAGGGCATTCTCCAGTCGTTCACGCTTCCGGACTCCCCTCAGCAAAATGGGATTGCTGAGCGCCGCATTGGCTTAGTCATGGAGGTCGCTCGTACCTCCATGATCCATGCGGCTGATCCCCATTTTCTGTGGCCGTTTGCGGTCCAGTACGCTGCGCATCAGCTCAATCTCTGGCCCCGTGTCTCCTTGCCGGAGACCTCGCCCACACTGTGTTGGACGGGGGAGATTGGCGATGCATCAGTGCTCCGGGTCTGGGGTTCTTGTGCCTTTGTTCGCGATACGTCCGCGGACAAGCTCTTCACCCATGCTATCCCCTGAGTCTTTCTTGGCTTTGTCCCTGACGCGCCTGGCTGGCAGGTTTACCACCACACCTTGCTCTGTGTCTTCCCTTCTCAGGACATCACGTTTGATGAGTCGGTACCCTTTTACCGTCTCTTCCCCTACCGCTCTGCCTCTCCCCCGCCCCCGCCGCTCTTCCTTGCTCCCGGTCCCCCTGCTGTAGAACCCCTCCCGCCTCAGGGTCCTGCTCCCTCAGGTGTGTCTCAGGTAGACCGTACCTAGACCCCCGTACCTAGCCCAACGCCCGGCCCGGTACCTAGATACTGCTACAACTACTGCTACGGCCCTGGTACTGTCACTGCTGCTACTACTACAGCTGCTACTGCTGCTACTGCTGCTACTACTTCTATCCTGCGTGCTGCACAGCTATGGCTTCGCTTCTGGTTCTCGCGTTTGATCATGAGGGCAGACCAGTTCAGTTTGACACGTGGCTAGACGACCTGCAGCTGTACCTATTGAGCGATTCTAAGGACAGTGTCTCGCTTTTTGACCTAGCGTCAGGAGCTGCTACTGCCCCTCCCGCCACAGCCGACAAATCGACTCGCTCACAGTGGCTTACTCGAGATGCTGCTGCCCGCTTAGCCATCCGCAACCACATGCCATTAGCTGAGTGCGCTCACTTTGGACAGCACAGGACAGCACAGGCACTGTACGACGCTGTAGTCGTCGGCTACTCCTCCCCTGCCACTGCTGCTCTAGGCCGCCTCCTTCTGCCCTATCTGTTCCCCAAGCTGTCTGCCTTTGCCACAGTCGAGGACCTGGTTTCCCACCTTCGCGCTAGTGACGCTCGCTACCGCGCTGCCGTTCCTGCTGAGTTCCTTGACAGGAACCCGCCCCCGATGTACATCACTCTCTACTTTATAGTCACCCGCCTCCCTGACTCTCTTCGCTCTATCAAGGATCACTTCCTCTCTCTTGACCCCACCTCCCTCACTGTTGACCTCCTCGAGCAGCATCTCCTTGCAGCTGAGACTAGTGCGGTTGCTGTGGGTGCTGCTCGTGGCACTCCGCGCCCGCCCTTCTTTGAGGGGTGCTCCCCCTCCCCCCTTGCCCCCTCCTACGCCTCTGCTGCTGCTGCAGACGTCTCTGTTGCTGAGGACGTCGGGGCTGCTTCTGCTAGTGCGAAGCGCCGCAGCATCAAGGGCAAGGGTGGCCGGGGTGGTGGTGGTGGCAGCGGTGGTGGTGGAGGTGGCAGCGGGAGTGGTGGAGGGGGCAGCAGTGGAGGTGGTGGCGGCAGTGGGAGTGGTGGCGGGAGTGGGGGCTCTGGTGGCGGCCGTGGAGGGAGCGGTGGGAGTGGCGGCAGCGGAGGCGGTGGGACTGGTGGCGGTGGGACTGGGCTCGGCGTGTTGGTTCTGGGGGTGGCCAGCGTCAGCAGCAGCAGCGTCGGAGCGAGACCCTGTCTCCCCAGCAGCTTCGTGAGTGGTTTCTGTGTGGGTCATCTGGGGGTAGTTGCCCGTATATCATTCGCACGGGTGACCGTGCTGGTCAGACTTGCGGACGGCTCCACACTCAGCACCGATGCTTCTCCCGCCTCGACGACGCTTGGCGTGCTGAGTTTGGTGACGATGTCGAGCTCCCTCACTGGGCAGATCTGCTTAAGTCTAGGATTGCGATCTTTGACCTAGAATTTGATGCTTTTCTCTCTGCTATGTATGCTTTGTCTGTTAGTGCTTAGGGTGACTGTTACCGGTGTGTGCAGCCTGACCCAGGTATAGCCGCTGCTGCTCTAGGTGCTAGTGGGTCTGGTACTCTCCCTGGTACTGCGCCTGCTAAGGCCTTCCACACCTTCACGTTGGACTCAGGCGCCTCGCGCTGTTTCTTTCATGACAGCACCACCCTCACTCCTCTTCCTGCACCTGTCCCGGTCAGGCTGGCTGACCCCTCCGGGGGACCAGTCATGGCCCGTTCCTCCACTGTCCTCCTGTGCCCTCCAGGATGCGATGGTCACTACCACTCCTGGGGGTCAGCGTGTGTCGATCTGCACGTGCACGCGGACGGGGCGTCACCTGGCTACGTTCACTCGTCGGCCAGGGTCAAGTCTGTACACGCTGGCTACCGAAGTTAGGGTACTAACCCTTATTGGGTTGCTTCAGCAGGTTCTTGGTACCCCGTTTTCTACCGGCCTTACTCCTCCTCTCCTGTGTCCTCCGCCTGACCAGTCTCAGCCGCTGTTACAGCCCGCCTCCCCACTGCCTGCTCCCTCTCCTTACACTCAGCAGTTCGGCAATCTTACAGAGCGGCGTGAGCCTGCGTCTCGTCCTGTCTCCCCTGTTCGCACTGCTCGTCGCGCTCCTCGTTCGCGTCCTCCTCCTGTCCCCGGCACGCACGCTATGGCACTCCGTCCTTCCTCTGTTCCACTGCGTGTTCATCTGCCTGCTCCTCCTGAGTCCTCTCTTCCTGTGGTCCTTGACCCTGCGTCTGACCGCGCTCGTGCTGTTAGTCCTGCTGTCTCTCGTCTTCTTGCCATTGCTGTCACAAACCCTTCTTTTGAGTCTGCTACTGCGTCTGCTCTCGTTGCTGCGCTGCTTGACTTCGCTGCTGCCTGTCGTCTCGACTACGCCACTGCTCTTGTTGCTGAGTCTACTTCTGCCAGTCCTCCGTCCGTCGGGGGTGAGTGTGCTCTTGGCACGGACGTCCTTGAGGACAGGCAGGAGGACTTTGAGTGTCTTGCAGCTGCTGTACCTCGTTTCGCTTCCATGCTGCTTGCCCCCGAGGGAGACCCGGATGCTCCAGACATCCCGACCCCGCGCTCTTACGCAGAGGCGATTACGGGTCCTTACTCCTCTCAGTGGCAGGCAGCCATGGATGCCGAGATGGCATCCGGTAAGTCCACAGGCACCTATGTCGACGAGGTTCCCCCACCTGGGGCGAACATAGTCGATGGCATGTGGATCTTCAGGGTGAAGCTGCCGCCGGGTTCTCCGCCTACCTTCAAGGCGAGTTACGTTGCTAGAGGCTTCAGTCAGCGACAGGGAGTTGACTACTTCCGGACCTTCTCCCCCACCCCGAAGATGACTACTCTTCGGGTGTTGCTGCACGTCGTTGCTCAGCGTGACTACGAGTTGCACTCTCTGGACTTGAGCACAGCTTTCTTGCAGGGCAGCCTGCACGAAGAGATCTGGCTGCGGCGACCACTTGGTTTCACTGGGACGTTTCCTGCAGGTACCCAGTGGAGCCTCCGCCGGCCAGTCTAGGGTCTCCGCCATGCGCCTCGCAAGTGGCACGACACACTGAGGACTACACTTGCGGCTCTTGGGTTTGCTCCGTCTACTGCGGACCCGTTGCTGTTTCTACGCACCGACACCTCTCTGCCGCTGTTCTACGTCCTCGTGTATGTCGACGACCTCGTCTTTGCCACTGTTGACACTGAGGCACAAACCCTTGTGAAGTCCGAGCTGCAGAAGAGACACACCTGCACTGACCTGGGTGAACTGCGCAGCTATCTTGGCCTGCAGATCACCCGGGACAGAGCACGGCGCACCATCACACTGACTCAGTCACACATGGTGCACCAGGTCCTTCAGCGCTTTAGCTTCCTGTTCTCCTCGCCACAGCCCACTCCTCTGTCTACCAGCCACTCGCTCTCAACTCCACCTTCGGACGAGTCCGTAGAGCCGAGTGGTCCGTACCCAGAGCTTGTGGGTTTCCTCATGTACCTGATGACTTGCACATGACCTGACCTCGCGTACCCTCTCATCCTTCTGGCTCGCTACGTGGCTCCCGGTAGGCACCGAAAGGTGCACTGGGATGCTGCGAAGAGGGTACTGTGATACCTGTGCAGTACGTCGGGCATGGGGCTCGTGCTTGGAGGACGGGGTCCAGTTGTTCTCACTGGTCACGCAGATGCCTCCTGGGTTGACGACTCAACTACGCAGCGGTCGTCACAGGGTTACACCTTCAGTCTTGGTTCTGGCTCTGTGTTGTGGCGGTCTACCCGCTCGTCTTTGGTTCTCAGCTCCAGTTCTGAGGCTGAGATCTACGACGGGGCTATGGCTGCTCAGGAGCTCCGCTGGCTTACCTACTTGCTGACCGACTTGGGAGAGCATCCTCGTTCGCCTCTAGTTCTGTACGTAGACAACAAGGCCATGATTGCCTTGTGTCAGCAGCACAGACTGGAGCACAGAACGAAGCACATCGCTCTGCGATACTTCCTTGCTCGAGATTTGCAGCAGCGTGGCCAGCTTCGTCTCGCGTACGTGGCCACTCGGGCCAACACTGCTGATGTCTTCACCAAGGCACTTCCGCCTGGTGATCATCAGCGCTTTGCTACTCTGTTAGGCCTTGTGCCCACTTTTCCTCACTTACTTACTGCTTGACTCTGCTTGTACTGTGATCTATATATGTACCTGCATGCTTGCACTTGTTAGGGTATGATCACTGTATTGTTTGTTCCCTTTATATAACTCTGCATGTGAACTGGCCTTGTGGCCCTTTGCTTGTGCTCGGACTGTGTGGTGACTTTGTGATCCACCCTGAGCTTGCTTTGCTTTTCTTGACTGCTCTTGCGACCCCTTGTTTTCCCCCACTTTGCCTATGGGGGTGTGTCAGAACATATAGCTTTTACATTTGTGTAGGCTATAGTGGGGTAGCCCATAAGGGGTACAACCCAATTAGGGTTAGTACTTGTACCCAACTGTTTCATAGTTCATTCATTCTCGTTTGTTACTTTGACACCAGCTTCTCCCTCTTCTGCGACAACCAATCGGCCATTCGCATAGCAAACAAAAATGGGTTCGCGAATCAAACGAAGCACATCACCCTCCACTACTTCTTCGTAAAAGACGAAATCGAGAAGGGAAGACTCGAGTTATCCTACTGTCCCACATCCGAGATGGCAGCCGATTACATGACCAAGAAACTCGGAAAACAGAAGTTCGAGTACTGCATGCTGCTGACTGGACAAGGACACGTCATCATCAGCGACACTCCAGAAGCGAAGGGGAGTGTTGGAAACAAGTAATTTAACGCTTCTGAAGTAATCGAAGTATCGACACGAAACGGAGCAGACTACAGCCAAGCAACACGCGAGTCAACAAAAGTAACAGCTAGAGGTTACGCGAAGGTCAAAGGTCGCTGACCTTTGACTCGACGAAAAATACAGCGCGACAGCAAGGACATATAACTGACTCGACATTGAGGAGTTACCCGAGTCGTCACTGTATCGAACTGCGACAGCAAAAACAGTTAAAGTAAAACCTTTCATATTCCTTTGTAATCATATAAAAAGCCTTGTATCTCTCTGCTATTATTAATCTATCTTGCTCTCACATTCTAGTGCAAGGTGGTTCAAGTAACTCTATTATTACGCTTCCGCAATTACAACATTCCTACTACAAAGGTCTTAGCCTTGAAAAGATCCTAAGGGCTTTTCTCAGCCCAACACTTACCACATTGATAAGCTGCTACACTAGGATTCCTATTGAAGTGTAGCTTGTGTTGTCAAACTTATATCTGCCATAGTCTGTTTAGGCTGTAGTGGGGTAGTTCCTGGAGGGTACAACACTTTTGTGTTCTCTACTTGTACCCATCTTGTTTCTAGTTCATTCATTCCTTCCTATGATTCTCACATGGTATAGAGCTAGTTTCGATTTTTTCCTAAAGGCCCACCACTGAAAATTTTTTTTTTTCTCCTTACCTGCCCGACGCGCGCGTCGCGCCTGCCCTTCACGGCCCGTAGTGGCCCCCCTTGAGGCCCGTAGCGGCCCCCTTGAGGCCCGTAGCGGCCCCCCTTGAGGCCCGTAGTGGCTGTCAGTGTTATTTGACATAGCTACTGTAGGCTATAGTGGAGTAGCACATATGGGGTACAGTTTCCTAGGGTTTGCCTTTTGTACCCAACTTTCACTTAGTCATTTCATTCCTGTTTTCTTGATTCACATGGTATAGAGCGGGTTCCTACATGGGACCGTTCCTTCCTAAGGGCCCACCATAAGAATTTTTTTTTAGCTGCCCACGCACATTGCACCCTGCCCTAAAATTTTTTTTTTTATCGGCCCCTACGCTGCCCCTACGCGGCCCCTACGCCGCCTCCCACGCGCCCCCTATGCGGCCCCTGGCGGCGCCCTGACGAGGCCCCTGCCGGCGCCCTATCGCGGCCCCTGACACGCCCCCTGGTGGCGCCCTGACGCGGCCCCTGGCGGCGCCTGACGCGGCCCTGACGCGGCCTGACGCGGCCCCTGGCGGCGCCCTGACGCGGCCCCTGCCGCGGCCCTGAAGCGGCCCCTGACGCGGCCCTGACGCGGCTCTGCCGCGGCCCTGACGCGGCCCTGACGCGGCCCTGCCGCGGCCCCTGGCGGCGCCCTGACGCGGCCCCTGACGCGGCGCCCTGACGCGGCCCCTGCCGCGGCCCTGACGCGGCCCTGCCGCGGCCCCTGACGCGGCCCTGACGCGGCCTGCTGCGGCCCCTGCCGCGGCCCTGAAGCGGCCCCTGACGCGGCTCTGCCGCGGCCCTGACGCGGCCCTGACGCGGCCCCTGACGCGGCCCCTGCCGCGGCCCCTTGCGCGGCCCTGACGCGGCCCTGCCGCGGCCCCTGGCGGCGCCCTGACGCGGCCCCTGACGCGGCGCCCTGACGCGGCCCTGTCGCGGCCCCTGACGCGGCCCCTGCCACGGCCCCTGACGCGGCCCCTGACGCGGCCCCTGTCGCGGCCCCTGACGCGGCCCCGCCACCTACCTTTCCGGCCCCGCCGCCTCCTCTCAGCGGCCCCGCCGCCTCCTCTCAGCGGCCCCGCCGCCTCCTCCCAACGGCCCCGGACGCCGCCCTCTCAGCGGCCCCGCCGAGCCGCCCAGCAGCCTAGCCGCCCAGCAGCTGAGCCACCGAGCCGCCCAGCAGCCGAGCCGCCGAGCCGCCCAGCAGCCGAGCCGCCCAGCAGCAGAGCCGCCGAGCCGCCCAGCAGCCGAGCCGCTGAGCCACCCAGCAGCCGAGCCGCCGAGCCGCCCAGCAGCCGAGCCGCCCAGCAGCCGAGTCGCCGAGCCGCCCTGCAGCCGAGCCGCCCGAGCCGCCCTGTCCGGTAAGAGCAGCGCCTCTCTCACAGCACTGCCCTCACCCCACTGTTTGCGCTGCTAGTCTACTGCTATCATGGCTACCCCTAGTGTCCTCGCTTTTGACGCTGAGGGTCGGGCCATTGACTTTGACGTCTGGATAGATGACCTGCAGCTTTTCTTACAGTGCGATAGGGCAGACGGCCTCTCCCTCTTTGACCTCACTTCTGGTGCCTCTCCTGCCCCCGCCACTGATGCTGACGCAACTGTTCGCTCCCAGTGGGCCACGCGCGATGCTGCTGCACGTCTTGCTGTGCGTCGCCACCTACCTACCTCTGAGCGTGCGCACTTTAGCCAGTACAAGAGTGCTCAGACCTTGTACGACGCTGTAGTTGCACGCTACTCCTCCCCTGCCACTGCTGCACTGAGTCGCCTCATGCTACCGTACCTCTTCCCTGACCTTGCTGCCTTTCCCACAGTCGCTGACCTCATTACGCACCTACGCACTAGTGACACTCGCTACCGCGCTGCGCTTCCTGCTGAGTTCTGCGCCAAGAACCCCCCCCCCATGTACATCACCCTCTACTACATAGTCACCCGGCTCCCTGACTCCCTTCGCGTAGTCAGGGACCACTTCCTCTCAGTTTGCCCCACCACTCTCACCGTTGACCTCCTCGAGAAGTCCCTCCTAGCAGCAGAGAAGAGCATAGTAGCTGTAGGAGCCTCTCGTGGTGACCCTCGCACCCCCATCTTTGAGGGGTGTTCCCCCTCCCCCCTTTTGCCCTCTGTTGCCTCTGCTGCTGCGGCCGACCTCGTTGGGCTTGAGTCGGTCGGTGCGGCGTCTACCCCTAGCGGGAGACGCCGCCCTGGCAAGGGCAAGGGGGGCAGGGGCGCTGGAGGAGCTAGCGGGGGCGGTGGAGGCGGCAGTGGAGGCGGTGGAGGAGGTGGGGGTGGCGGTGGGGGTGGTGGCGGGGGTGGAGGTGTCGGTGGCGGCAGTGGAGGCGGAGGCGGCAGCGGCAGTGGCGGAGGGAGCGGAGGTGGCGGCGGTGGAGGAGGAGGCGGCGGAGGAGGTGGAGCTGGTCGGGGTGGCGCTGCGCAGAGGGTCGGCTCCGGTGGTGGTCAGCGCCAGCAGCAGCAGCAGCAGCAGCAGCAGCGCACTCGTGACATCCCCTCCCCTCAGCAGCTCCGTGAGTGGTACACTGCACGCCAGAGGGGTGGGGGTACTGGTCCGTGCACCTACGTCCTCCGCACCGGCGACCGCGCGGGTGACCAGTGCAGGGGTGCGCACTCTACCCAGCGCTGCTTTGGCCGCCTGACGGACGCTTGGCGTCACCAGTTCCCTGAGGCCACTGAGATCCCCCGCTGGGGTGAGCTGTCTAGGGCGGGTGTGGCTGTCTTTGACCTTGACTTTGATGCTATTCTTGCTGCCATGTATACTGTGACTATTAGTGATGAGGGTGACTGTTACCGGTGTTTTCCGCCCGACCCGGGCATTGAGACTGCTGCTCTAGGTACTGGTGAGGCTGCTGCTCTAGGTGCTAGCGAGGCTGCTGCTCTAGGTGCGTCTGCTCCCTCAGGTGCTGGTGAGTCTCCTCTCTCAGGTTCTGCGTCGGCTTCGGCCTCCCACACCTTCACCCTTGACTCGGGGGCTTCTCGCTCCTTCTTTCGAGACCGCACCACACTCACGCCGCTTAGCCGGCCAGTTGCAGTCTCTCTGGCAGACCCCTCTGGGGGTCCTGTCCTTGCTCACTTCTCCACTGTCCTCCCGTGTCCGGCGGCCCCCTCTGGCACCCTGTCTGGTCTTTACCTTCCCTCGTTCTCTACGAACTTGGTGAGTGGTGCTGACCTACAGGATGCGGGGGTTCACCAGTTCACTCCTGCGAGTCAGCGGGTGACCCACTGCACGGACGCTCGGACAGGCCGACACCTGGCCACGTTTACCCGTCGGCCGGGGTCGAGCTTGTACACCCTGACCACTGCGTCTCCTCCAGTCACTACGTCTGGTCAGGTAGCTGCGTCGGGTCAGGTGTTTGCTGCAGCGTCCAGGTCTGGTCCTGAGTCTGCCCCCTGTTCGTGTCGCCTCTTGTCTCACGAGACTCTCCTCTGGCACCACCGCCTTGGTCACCCCTCCCTGCTTCGTCTCCGAAGCATGGCCTCCCGTGTCCTTGTCTCTGGTCTTCCCCGGTCCCTCCCTCCCCTTCCTCCGGGGCCTGGCCCTACCTGCGTCCCCTGTGTCGAGGGGCGGCAGCGGGCTGCCCCTCACTCCTCCCAGTTTCCTCCGACAGAGGCCCCGCTGCAGACGCTTCACATGGATGTGTGGGGCCCGGCCCGCGTCCGTGGACAGGGTCACGAGCGCTACTTCCTGCTGGTGGTTGACGACTACTCGCGTTACACCACAGTCTTCCCCTTGCGCAGCAAGGGTGATGTCACTGAGGTGTTGATCGACTGGATCCGCGCAGCTCGTCTCCAGCTCAGGCAGAGCTTCGGCTCGGACTTTCCTGTTCAGCGTGTGCACTCTGACAGAGGTGGAGAGTTCTCCTCTGGCCTTCTGCGAGCCTACTGTCGTGCACGAGGCATCCGCCAGACCTTCACGCTTCCGGACTCTCCACAGCAAAATGGGATTGCTGAGCGCCGCATTGGCATGATCATGGATGTCGCCCGTACGTCCATGATGCATGCGGCTGCCCCCCATTTTCTGTGGCCGTTTGCGGTTCGGTACGCGGCGCATCAGATCAACCTTCACCCCAGGGTCTCCATGCCGGAGACCTCCCCAGCTTTGCTGTGGACGGGGAAGGTTGGCGATGCGTCTGCGTTCCGTGTCTGGGGATTTCGGGCGTTTGTCCGCGACTTGTCTGCGGACAAGCTGTCCCCTCATGCTGCTCCTTGCGTCTTCCTTGGCTTCCCCCCTGACGCGCCAGGGTGGCAGTTCTACCACCCCACCTCTCGCCGTGTTCTGTCCTCCCAGGACGTCACGTTTGACGAGTCGGTCCCCTACTACCGCCTCTTCCCCTACCGCACTCCGTCCCTCCCCCCGCCACCGCTCTTCCTTGTCCCAGGTCCCCCCCCGGTAGACCCCCTCCCCCCTCAGGGTCCTGCCCCTTCAGGTGTGTCCCAGGTAGACGCAGTCGAGCCTGTCGAGGTTACTGGTGACTCTGGTGCTGCTGAGGGTGCTGAGCCTGGGGGTGCTGACTCTGGGGGTGCTGAGCGTGTGGGTGCTACGCCTGGGGGTGCTGAGCCTGAGGGTGCTACTACTGGGGGTGCTGAGCCTGGGGGTGCTGAGCCTGGGAGTGCTACGCCTGGGGGTGCTACGCCTGGAGGTGCTGAGCCTGGGGGTGCGGAGCCTGAGGGAGCTGGGCCTGCTCGTGTGGCGTCTGGCGGTGCTGAGCCTGGAGGTTCTCCGGGTGCTTCGTCTCGACGGGAGGCACTCTCTCCACAGGAGCTGCGCGAGTGGTTTGCCCGGCGCTGGAGGCGTGCTGCTGGAGCTGGAGGTTCTTCGGCTGCTGAGGGTGCTGGTGCCGCGGGTCCCGGAGGTGCTCGTACTGGGAGTACTGGAGCTGCTGGGCCTGCGGGTACGACTGGAGCTGGAGCTGCTGCGGGTGTTGGCGCTGAGGCTACTGCTGTCGGTCCTGGAGGCGGTCCTGCTGGGGGTGCTGGAGCTGGAGGTACTGCTGGCGCTGGTGCTGCCGCTGGGGGTACTGGTGCTGTCCCTGCTGTGTCTGGAGTCGCCACACGGCCTAGGCCGTACTTCGTTCCGCTCCTTCAGCAGGTTCTTGGTCTCCCGCCTTCTCCTGGTCCTCCTCCTCCCTTAGAGTGTCCACAGCCTGTCCCGTCACAGTTACAGTTACAGCCGGCCTCCCCACTGCCCGCTCCTTCTCCCTACACTGGTCCTACTGGAGGTCTTGCTGAGCGTCGTGAGCCTGCGTCTCGCCCTGCGTCGCCTGTCCGTGCTTCTCGCACTAGTGGTCGTGGTTCGCGTCAGCGTCCTCCTCCTGTCCCTGGCACGCACCGGATGTCTCTGCGTCCGTCCACTGCTCCTCTGCGTGCCCCTTTGCCTTCTCCTCCTGAGTCCTCTCTTCCTGCTCTTCCTGACCCGGAGTCGGACTCTCTTCGTGCTGCCAGTCCTACTGTCACGCGTCTCCTTGCTACTGTTGTCACTGACCCTTCCTTTGAGTCCACTGCTGCGTCTGCCCTAGTTACTGAGCTCGTCGACTTTGCTGCTCGCTGTCGTCTAGACTACGCTGCTAGTCTTGTTGCTGAGTCTGAGTCTGTCTGTCCTCCGTCCGTCGGGGGTGAGTGTGCCCTTGGCACGGACGTCCTTGAGGACAGGCAGGAGGAGTTCCAGTGTTTGGCTGCTGCTTCACCTCATCTCGTGTCCGTACTGCTTACCCCTGAGGGAGACCCGGATGCACTTGACATCCCGACTCCGCGCTCTTACGCGGAGGCGATAGAGGGTCCCTACTCCTCTCAGTGGCAGGCAGCTATGGACGCAGAGATGGCTTCCTGGAAGTCCACAGGCACCTACGTTGACGAGGTTCCCCCGCCTGGGGCGAACATCGTCAGTGGCATGTGGATTTTCAGGGTGAAGCGGCCGCCGGGTTCTCCGCCTGTCTTCAAGGCGCGTTACGTGGCTCGTGGCTTCAGTCAGCGGCAGGGAGTTGACTACTTTCAGACCTTCTCTCCCACCCCGAAGATGACCACTCTTCGGGTACTGCTGCACATAGCTGCTCACCGCGACTACGAGCTGCACTCTCTTGACTTCAGCACTGCTTTCTTGCAGGGCAGCCTGCACGAGGAGATCTGGCTGCGTCGCCCACCTGGCTTCACTGGGTCTTTTCCTCCTAGCACCCAGTGGAGCCTCCGGCGGCCAGTCTACGGTCTCCGCCAGGCACCGCGTGAGTGGCATGACACACTGAGGACTACACTTGCGGCTCTTGGGTTTGCTCCCTCTACTGCCGACCCGTCGCTGTTTCTGCGCACCGACACTTCTTTGCAGCCGTTCTACATCCTCGTGTACGTCGACGACTTGGTCTTTGCCACAGCTGACACTGCTGGACTCGCCCACGTGAAGTCCGAGCTGCAGAAGAGACACACGTGCACAGACCTGGGTGAACTGCGCAGCTACCTTGGCTTGCAGATCACCCGGGACAGAGCACGCCGCACCATTACCCTGACTCAGTCACACATGGTGCAGCAGGTCCTTCAGCGCTTCGGCTTCACGTACTCCTCGCCTCAGGCCACTCCTCTGCCTACTCGCCACTCGCTCTCAGCTCTGCCTTCGGATGAGTCCGTAGAGTCGAGTGGCCCGTACCCAGAGCTTGTTGGCTGCCTCATGTACCTGATGACCTGCACACGACCTGACCTTGCATACTCTCTTAGCATTCTTGCACGCTATGTTGCTCCTGGGAGACACAGACCGGAGCACATGGCTGCAGCGAAGAGGGTGTTGCGCTACTTGTGCAGTACATCGGGCATGGGGCTTGTGCTTGGAGGGCAGAGTCCAGTGGTCCTCACTGGACACGCAGACGCTTCTTGGGCTGACGACCAGGCTACGCAGCGGTCGTCACAGGGTTACACCTTCAGCCTTGGTTCCGGCTCTGTTTCGTGGCGGGCTACTCGCTCGTCTTCTGTTCTCGGCTCCAGTTGCGAGGCTGAGATCTACGCCGGGGCCATGGCTGCACAGGAGCTTCGCTGGCTCACCTACCTGCTGACTGACCTCGGAGAGCCGCCTCGTTCTCCTCCAGTGCTCTACGTAGACAACAAGGCCATGCTGGCCTTGTGTCGAGAGCAGAGACTGGAGCACAGAACGAAGCACATTGCTCTTCGCTACTTCCTTGCTCGTGAGCTACAGCAGCGTGGTCAGCTGCGACTTGCGTACGTGGCCTCTGAGGCCAACACTGCTGATATCTTCACCAAGGCACTTGCGCCTTGTGATCATCAGCGCTTCTGTACTCAGCTGGGTCTTGTGCCTACCTTGCCTCACTTGCTCACCTCTTGACCTTATTTGTACTGTTGCATATATATATACTCCTGCTCTTGCTTGTTTAGCCTTATATATATATGTAATCCTGCATGTGAACTGGCCTTGTGGCCTTGAACTTGTGCTCGGAATGTGTGGTGACTTTGTGATCCACCCTGAGCTTGCTTTGCTTTGCTTGACTGGTCTTGTGACCCCTTGTTCTCCCCCACTTTGCCTATGGGGGTGTGTCAGTGTTATTTGACATAGCTACTGTAGGCTATAGTGGAGTAGCACATATGGGGTACAGTTTCCTAGGGTTTGCCTTTTGTACCCAACTTTCACTTAGTCATTTCATTCCTGTTTTCTTGATTCACAGCGGCCCCCCCTTGCGGCCCGTTAGGCCCCCTTGCGGCCCCTTCACGGCCCGTAGTGGCCCCCTTGCGGCCCGTAGCGGCCCCCTTGAGGCCCGTAGCGGCCCCCCTTGCGGCCCGTTAGGCCCCCTTGCGGCCCGTAGTGGCCCCTTCGCGGCCCGTTAGGCCCATTCGTGGCCCGTTAGGTCCGTCGCGGCCCCCCCTTCGCGGCCCGTTAGGCCCCTTCGCGGCCCGTTAGGCCCGACGCGGCCCCTTCGCGGCCCGTTAGGCCCGTCGCGGCCCCTTCGCGGCCCGCCCAGGCCCTTCCCCGGCCCCTTTCGCGGCCCGTTGGGCCCCGTCGCGGCTTGTCGTGGCCCCTTCGCGGCCCGTTAGGCCAGTTGCGGCCCCCTTCGCGGCCCGCCCCGGCCCTTCCCCGGCCCCGTCCCGGCCCTGTCCCGGACCTGCCCCGACCCCGGCCCTGCCCCGACCCTGTCGCGGCCCCGTCGCGGACCTGCCCCGACCCCGGCCCTGCCCCGACCCTGTCGCGGCCCCGTCCCGGACCTCCCCCGACCCTGGCCCTGCCCCGGCCCCGTCGTGGCCCCGTCCCGGACCTACCCCGACCCTGTCGCGGCTCTGTCCCGGACCTGTCGCGGCCTCGCCCCGGCTCTGCCCCGGCCCTGCCCCGACTCAGCCCCTGCCCTGCTCCTGTGCTGTCGCGGCCCTGCCTCGGCCCGGCCCCGGATCTCTTGCGGCCCGGCCCCGGCCCTACCCCGGACCTGTCCCAGTCCTGCCCCGACCCTCCCCCGGCCCTGCCCCGGCCTCGCCCCTGGTAAGCGCACCGCCGAGCCGAGCCGCGCTGCCGAACCGCACTGCTCCACCGTGCCGTGCCGCCCTGTCGAGCCGCCCTGCCAAGCCGCGCTGCCCTTCCTAGCCTGCTTAGCTGAGTTGCACTGCTGCTGCTGCTATCCTACTGCTGCTGCTGCCATGGCTAGTCTCAGTGTCCTTACTTTTGATGCTGAGGGTGGGGCAGTTGACTTTGAGGTCTGGCTAGATGATCTGCAGCTTTTCCTACAGTGCGATAGCAAGGATGGTCTCTCACTGTTCGATCTCACGTCTGGCGCCTCTACTGCCCCTACTGCTGATGCTGACAGTACTGTTCGCTCGCAGTGGACCACGCGCGATGTTGCTGCCCGCCTTGCTGTGCGTAGTCACCTACCGTCTACTGAGCGCGCGCACTCTAGTCAGTACAAGAGTGCTAAGACTCTGTACGACGCTGTAGTTGCACGCTACAGCTCCCCTGCCACTGCTGCCCTCAGCCGCCTCATGCTGCTGTACCTTTTTCCTGACCTTGCCGCCTTTGCCACAGTTGCTGACCTTGTTGCTCACCTTCGCACCAGTGACGCCCGCTACCGCGCTGCCCTTCCCACTGCGTTCCTTCCCACGAACTCCCCCCCCATGTACATCACCGTTTACTACCTAGTCACCCGCCTCCCTGACTCTCTCTCTTCAGTCAGGGACCACTTTCTCTCCCTTTGCCCCACCGAGCTGACTGTCGAGTTGCTAGAGGAGCGCCTTGCTGCAGCTGAGAAGAGTATCTTAGCTGTAGGTGCCTCTCGCGGCGACCGTCGCACCCCCTTCTTTGAGGGGTGTTCCCCTGTCCCCCTTCTCCCCTCCGTTGCCTCTGCTGCTGCTGTCGACCTCGTTGGCAATGAGGAGGTCGGCGCTGCGTCTGCCTCCAGTGGGCGACGCCGCACCGGCAAGGGCAAGGGAAGCAGGGGTGGTGGAGGGGGCGGTGGGGGAAGCGGTGGAGGCGGTGGAGGAGGTGGAGGTGGTGGTGGGGGTGGTACAGGGAGTGGGGGAGTCGGTGGCGGCAGTGGAGGCCGTGGCGGCGGTGGCGGAGGGAGTGGAGGCGGCGGCAGCGGTGGTGGAGGTAGCGGAGGAGGTGGTGCTGGTCGCGGTGCAGCCACGCAGCGTGGAGGCCTTGGTGGCAGCCAGCGCCAGCAGCAGCAGCGCACCCGTGAGACCCCGTCGGTTCAGCAGCTTCGTGAGTGGTACGCTTGGCGTGGGAGGTCTGGGGGTGCGGGTCCCTGCTCTTACGTTCTTCGCACCGGCACTCGGAGTGGGGAGGTGTGTGGTCTCCCACACACCACACAGCGCTGCTTCGGCCGCTTGACTGACGCTTGGCGTGCCCAGTTTCCTGACGCAGTTGAGGTTCCTCATTGGCATGATCTGCTTCTGCAGAATGTGCCTATCTTTGATCTGGACTTTGATGCTATCCTTGCTGCCATGTATGCTTTTGCTGATATTACTGAGGGTGACTGTTACCTGCGTGTCCCGCCCGACCCGGGCACTGTGGCTGCTGCTCTAGGTGCTAGTGCGGCTGCTGCTCTAGGTGCTAGTGCGTCTGCTGCTCCAGGTGCTGGTCCGTCTCCTCTCTCTGGTACTGCACCTACTGAGTCCCTTCACACTTTCACACTTGACTCTGGTTCTTCGCGCTCTTTCTTTAGAGACAGCACCACGCTCACGCCGCTCAGTCGGCCTGTTGCGGTCTCCCTGGCTGACCCCTCCGGGGGCCCAGTCCTTGCACACTCCTCCACGGTTCTACCGTGTCCTGCGGCCCCGTCGGGCTTGCTGTCGGGACTCCACCTCCCCTCGTTCTCTACGAACTTGGTGAGTGGAGCTGACCTCCAGGACGCGTGGGTTGACCAGTTCACCCCTGGAGGTCAGCGTGTGACCCACTGCACTTGCTCTCGGACCGGCCGCCACCTGGCCACGTTCACCCGTCGGCCAGGGTCGAGTCTGTACACACTGACTACTGCGCCTCCTCCGGTCCCTGCGTCTGGTCAGGTAGCTGCGTCCAGTCAGGTGTTTGCTGCCGAGTCCAGGTCTAGTCCTGCGTCTGCCCCCTGCTCGTGTCGTCCTCTGGCGCACGAGACTCTCCTTTGGCACCACCGCCTTGGTCCCTGCCTCGTCTTCGAGGTATGGCCTCCCGTGCTCTTGTCTCTGGACTCCCCAGGTCCCTCCCTCCTCTTCCTCCGGGGCCTGCCCCCACCTGTGTTCCTTGTGTCGAGGGCCGGCAGCGCACCGCTCCTCACTCCTCCTCGTTTCCTCCGACTGAGGCCCCTCTGCAGACTCTTCACATGGACGTGTGGGGCCCAGCCCGCGTCCGTGGACAGGGTCAAGAGCGTTACTTCCTGCTGGTCGTTGACGACTACTCGCGTTACACCACAGTCTTCCCCTTGCGCAGCAAGGGTGAGGTCACTGACGTGTTGATCGACTGGATCCGCGGTGCTCGTCGCCAGCTTAGTGAGAGTTTCGGCTCAGACCTTCCTGTTCTGCGTCTGCACTCAGACAGAGGCGGGGAGTTTTCCTCCGACCTCCTGAGAGCCTTCTGTCGTTCTGAGGGCATCCGCCAAACGTTCACGCTTCCGGCCTCCCCGCAGCAAAATGGGATTGCTGAGTGCCGCATTGGCATGGTCATGGACGTCGCTCGTACGTCCATGATCCTCTCAGAAACAAGAAGTGATTGAACTATGAAAGATTGGAGTACAAGTATGAAACCCAAGAGTTGTGTACCCCCTAAAGGCTAACCCACTATAGCCTACACAACAATAAGATATAGATAATGTTTGACAGATCCATGCGGCTGCTCCCCACTTTCTGTGGCCGTTCGCGGTTCAGTACGCTGCGCATCAGATCAACCTTCAGCCTCGTGTCTCCTTGCCGGAGACCACACCTACAGTGAGGTGGACGAGGAAGGTTGGCGATGCGTCAGCGTTCCGAGTCTGGGGATCTCGAGCTTTTGTCCGCGATACTACAGCGGACAAGCTGTCCTCCCGTGCCGTTCCCTGTGTCTTCCTTGGCTTCCCTCCTGACGCACCCGGGTGGCAGTTCTACCACCCCACCTCGCGTCGTGTTCTGTCCTCTCAGGACGTCACGTTCGACGAGTCGGTGTCGTACTACCGTCTCTTTCCCTACCGCACTACCTCTCCCCCCCCCCCGCCACTCTTCCTGGCACCAGGTACTCCCCTGGTAGACCCCCTCCCCCCCCAGGGTCCTGCCCCCTCAGGTGTGTCCCAGGTAGACCCTGCCGAGCCGGTCGAGGTAGCTGTCGACTCAGGTGCTGCTAGGGGTGCTGACCCTGCGGGTGCGGGGACTGGGGGTGCTGAGACTGGGGGTGCTGAGTCTGGGGGTGCTGAGACTGGGGGTGCTGAGTCTGGGGGTGCTGAGACTGGGGATGCTGAGCCTGGGGGTGTGGCGCCTGAGGGTACTGTGTCTGGAGGTGCTGAGCCTGCGCGCGCTGGGTCTGGAGGTGCTCTACCTGTCTCGTTGCGGTGGGAGCCCCTCTCTCCACAGCGGCTTCGTGAGTGGTACTCTCGGCGCTGTCGAGTTGCTGCTGGTGCTGCTGGCGCTGCTGGAGGTGGTGCTGGTGCTGGAGCTGCTGGGGGTGCTGGAGGTGCTACTGGAGCTGCTGGAGGTGCTGGCGCTGCTGGAGGTGGTGCTGGTGCTGGAGCTGCTGGAGGTGCTGCTGGTGCTGGAGCTGCTGGAGGTGCTGGAGGTGCTACTGGGGCTACTGGAGGTGCTGGCGCTGCTGGAGGTGGTGCTGGTGCTGGAGCTGCTGGAGGTGCTGCTGGTGCTGGAGCTGCTCGAGGTACTGCTGGGACTGGAGACCCTGGGGCGGAGGGTACCGGCTCTGTCTCTGCTGTTTCTGGAGGCGCTGCGCGGCCGCGGCCGTACTACGTTCCGCTCCTTCAGCAGGTTCTTGGCTCCCCGCCTTCTCCTGGTCCTCCTCCTCCTTTCCTGCGTCCACCGCCTGTCCAGTCCCAGTCGCAGTTGCAGCCGGCCTCTCCGCTGCCTGGTCCTTCTCCTTACTCTGGACCGACTAGAGGTCTTACGGAGCATCGTGAGCCTGAGTCGCGTCCTGTGTCACCTGTGTCTCGCTCTGCGTCGCCTGTCAGTACTGTTCGCGTTGGTCGTGTTTCGCGTCCGCGTCCTCCTCCTGTCCCGGGCACTCACTTGATGACACTGCGTTCTTCTACTGCTCCACAGCGTGTCCTTCTGGCGTCTCCTCCTGCGTCCTCTCTTCCTGACGGTCCGGACCCGGAGTCTGACTCCCTTCGTGCTGCTAGTCCTTCTGTCACGCGCTTTCTGGCCACTGCTGTTACTGACCCTCTGTTTGAGTCCACTGTTGCGTCTGCTCTTGTTACTGAGCTCGTTGACTTTGCTGCAGCCTGTCGCCTAGACTACGCCGCTAGTCTTGCTGCGTCTGTCTGTCCTCCGTCCGTTGGGGGTGAGTGTGCTCTTGGCACGGACGTCCTTGAGGACAGATAGGAGGACCTTGAGTGCTTTGCCGCTGCTTCACCTCATCTCGTGTCCATGCTGCTTGCCCCTGAGGGAGATCCGGATGCACTAGACATCCCGACCCCGCGCTCTTACGCAGAGGCGATAGAGGGTCCCTACTCCTCTCAGTGGCAGGCAGCCATGGACGCAGAGATGGCTTCCTGGAAGTCCACAGGCACCTACGTAGACGAGGTTCCCCCACCTGGGGCGAACATCGTCAGTGGCATGTGGATCTTCAGGGTGAAGCGGCCGCCGGGTTCTCCGCCTGCCTTCAAGGCGCGTTACGTTGCACGTGGCTTCAGTCAGCGTCAGGGAGTTGACTTCTTTCAGACCTTCTCCCCTACCCCGAAGATGACCACTCTTCGGGTACTGCTGCACGTTGCTGCTCAGCGTGACTACGAGCTCCACCCGCTTGACTTCAGCACAGCCTTCCTACAGGGCAGCCTCCACGAGGAGATCTGGCTGCGCCGCCCACCTGGCTTCACTGGGTCGTTTCCTGCTGGTACCCAGTGGAGCCTCCGGCGGCCAGTCTACGGTCTCCGCCAGGCACCCCGTGAGTGGCACGACACACTCAGGACGACTCTTGCTGCTCTTGATTTTGCTCCTTCCACTGCTGACCCTTCTCTGTTCTTACGCACTGACACTACTCTGCCGCCGTTCTACGTTCTCGTGTATGTAGACGACCTCGTCTTTGCTACTGCTGACACTGAGGCACTCGCCCACGTGAAGTCCGAGCTGCAGAAGAGACACACGTGCACAGACCTGGGTGAGCTGACAAGCTATCTTGGCTTGCGGATCACCCGGGACAGAGCACAGCGCACCATTACCTTGACTCAGTCACACATGGTGCAGCAGGTCCTTCAGCGCTTCGGCTTCACGTACTCCTCGCCACAGTCCACTCCTCTGCCTACCGGTCACTCGCTCTCAGCTCCACCTTCGGACGAGTCCGTAGAGCCGAGTGGCCCGTATCCAGAGCTTGTGGGCTGCCTCATGTACCTGATGACTTGCACAAGACCTGACCTCGCATACCCTCTCAGCCTTCTGGCTCGCTACGTGGCTCCTGGCAGGCACCGAAAGGTGCACTGGGATGCTGCGAAGAGGGTGTTGCGATACTTGTGCAGTACATCGGGCATGGGGCTCGTGCTTGGAGGACGGGCTCGAGTTGTCCTCACTGGTCACGCTGACGCCTCCTGGGTTGACGACTTGGCTACGCAGCAGTCGTCACAGGGTTACACCTTCAGCCTTGGCTCCGGTTCTGTCTCTTGGCGGTCTACCCGCTCTTCTTCTGTTCTCAGCTCCAGTTGTGAGGCTGAGATCTACGCTGGGGTCATGGCTGCACAGGAGCTTCGCTGGCTCACCTACCTGCTGACCGACTTGGGAGAGGCGCCTCGTTCTCCTCCAGTTCTGTACGTCGACAACAAGGCCATGTTGGCCTTGTGTCAGGAGCACAGACTAGAGCACAGAACGAAGCACATTGCTCTGCGCTACTTCCTTGCTCGAGAGTTGCAGCAGCGTGGCCAGCTTCGTCTTGCTTACGTGGCCTCACAGGCCAACACTGCTGATGTTTTCACCAAGGCACTTCAGCCTTGTGATCATCAGCGTTTCTGTACTGTTCTAGGCCTTGTACCTACTGTGCCTCACTTGCTTACTTCTTGACTCTGCTTGTACTGTACTGTATATACTTATACCTGCATGCTTACGCTTGCTAGTTTGTGTTCACTGTATTGTTTGCTTTCCTTTATATAACTCTGCATGTGAACTGGCCTTGTGGCCCTTTGCCTGTGCTCAGACTGCGTGGTGACTTTGTGATCCACCCTGAGCTTGCTTTGTCTTTCTTGACTGTTCTTGTGACCTCTTGTTTTCCCCCACTTTGCCTATGGGGGTGTGTCAAACTTATATCTGCCATAGTCTGTTTAGGCTGTAGTGGGGTAGTTCCTAGAGGGTACAACACTTTTGTGTTCTAGTTCATTCATTCCTTCCTATGATTCTCACATGTGTGCCATAGCGTAGTTGTTGTGTAGTGAAGTAAGGAGGACTGTCCAAGTGCGACGTTTTTTTTTTTTTTTTTACAAGGACTCTGATTTGAACCTGCCAACCCTGAGAGAACAGGCCATGAATTTTCTGGAGACTGTGCAATCAGTGTGGCCAAAATTTGGCCGAAGTACCATCAGAGTAAAACACTTTTACCGTATGTCACTTTTACTCTTTTCACGTTGTGGAGAACTTTTTACAAAAAAAACATCTCTAATTAATATTACACATCTCTAATTAACATCATCACTGACAATTTTATCTAGCTACAGATTGCAAAGTTTAGCATCTCTAACTAGAAAATCTACTCCTCGTCGGATTCGGGCTACTGGCAGTTGTTGCCAAAGCAACCATCGGCGATGATGGAGTCATCGACGTCCACCTCCGCGGTCAGCTGGCTCCGCCTGTGCGCCATGGCGAGGCCGTCCTCACTGCCGTCAAGCGCGTTGCTGATGCCACAGGTGAGGAAGGCGCGCTTGATGAGGTCGGCGGGGACTGTTTTCCAAGCCAGTGAGATCCACCTCACGACCACCTCTGGCGGTGGCTTCTTCAAGTTCACTGTACCAACAGAATCACACAATATTTAGTTAGCGCAACAAAAGGGGGGGAAATCATCTACGGTAAGATAGGGACTCGCGTGGCTACCGTACCTGCTCTGGTTAGCTGTTCTTGGCCTTCTTCCTGAAACCACTTCTGATACTGCTGGCGGACGCTCGCCTTAAAGCTCTTGTTGATGGAGACGTCGAGGGGCTGTACCTCCGCCGTGCAGCCAGACGGGATGATCGCCGGCACGCAGTTGAGCTCGCGAAACTTCTCCTTAACGGCCTCAGTGAGGTGACCACGGTACGAGTCCAGTACGACCATCGAGCTCCGCGCATGCCTCCCAAACCCAGACTTTAGAAAAGGCTTGACGCACTCCTCAAGCCATTGTATGACGCCGTTGGCATCCATCCAGCCGTTCTCGTGACACGACACGACCACATCTGCATAACAAACAAGCTTCTGTAAGTCTCTTTAAAAACAGGACCGGTGTAAAGCAAACAAACAAGAATCATGACTCACCCGGCGGGAACACCCCTTTCGGCACGGTCTTCTGCTTGAAAAAAACCCACGGCCTCAGCTTCATCCCGTCCGCCGTGCACGCCAACATCACGGTCACGCGCTCCTTCTGGTACCCTGCGCTCCTGATGGGCACCGACCGAACACCAGTTTGATCGACGGTAGTGGTGGCGGGCATCTCCAGCCACAGCGACGTCTGGTCGGCGTTGATAATCCACGTCGTCTCGATGTCGCGCTCCCGACGCTTGTCACAGACGAATTGCCAGAAGTTCTTGCATTGCTCCGCGACATCTGCGGTTGAGCACAGTTACGGTTAGTGAGTAACAAGTGCATACACATGGCATAGAGAATAAAAATGATTCTTACGGGCGGCGGTTTTCTGGGCGACCTTCGTCTTCATTCGCACGCTGAGATTCCACCGCCGACGGAACCGGTCCGACCACCGTTGGCTCCCTTTCCACTTCACGAGGGGGTAGAGAATCTTCATGAACTCCCGGGACCACTCCTGCAGGCGGCCGACGGACACCGCGGTTCCCTTGCGTCGCCAGTCGAGCAGTCGCTCATACACCTTAATCTCCATCGGGCGGTACCATGACGCCCTGCCGTGACCGTGCATGCGGCACCTGACAGAGTGGGCTTCCTTGAGGAAATCAGCGGCACGCTTCCAGTTGGCAAGGCACTTGCGGTGGATGCCACTCTCGCGAGCCAGAGCACGCACCGACACCGCCACATCCAGCTGCGCGACCCACTTCAACTTCTCGGCGGCAGTATAGGCCTGACGCTTGTGGTCGTTGGGCTTGTGCCTGGGAGAGGGGGGGCGAGAATCACGGTTCTGTGAAGAAGGGTGAGGTCGCTTTCGATTACGTGGAGGATAAGTTGGTATCGGGAGTTTCTCGGGGAGGCCATCGCGTGACCAGTATTCGACGCCGTCGTCGTCGTCACCGCCCGGCGCACCCTCGGGAAACACATCCTCAGCAGTGCCGGCCTCAGTAGCGGCCTTGGTGTCGGCCTCAGTGCCACCCTCGGCGCCGGCGTCGCCCTCAGCGCGCCAACCTTCCTTGGCGTCTTGCACGTCGTCGTCAGCGCCGACTGCAGATTCATCCCACGTGAAATCTTCTGGCTGGCCCCAACGTGGTGCTGGCGCTGGAGCGGGTACGTCAACATCTGGGCCCTTGTCATAATCCGGTTCCGACAGATACTCGTCGAACGCCGATTGGAGCAGGAGCGTGAGCACGGGGTTGTTGTCGATGTGAGGGGCCACCGGACACGGAGGAACAGGAGGAACAGGAGGAGCAGGGGGAGTTGGAGGCACTGGAGGAGCCGGAGGAGCAGGCGGCGCAGGAGGCGCAGGAGGCGCAGGTGGCTCTGGAGGGTCTGGAGGTATGCGGCTATACCACCCGTCAGCTGTAACACGGTACGCGGGCCTACTAGAAGGTTTTTTTCTTGAAGAGAAAATGAGTGCCTGTGAATTCCGCCATGGCTTCCGCAGCCAGGCGGGCGAGAAAAAGAAGACTGAATCAGAAACTGCACGCCTGGGTGTTGAAATGGGAGATTGAAGGGGACCCCTTCTGGTTTGCGGCTCGGGGTCCTCGTCGATGAGAGACGAGTACACCCCTGCCCCAACCCGCAGAGGAGGGTTGGGGGCACCATCCATGCTGCGCTGGCACGGCAGATTCCATCTCGTTCTGGATGGTTCTGCCGAGATGCTCCTGCCTGGCAGCTCATGCCAACCTGATTGGGCCGCACGGCAGGTTTTGCATCAGCGCTGGCAGGTGCGTTGCACCGGGACGGGTTTTGTGCGGTGGGAAATCGAACCGTGGCAAGTTTCGCCGTCATTCCATGCACGACCCCGCGTGCATGGTACAGTGTTGTATTCGCCTTATTCACGGCTTCAGAATGATATCCTTTACAGAGAAATTCATTTTGCCTTTATAAAAGCGCCGGCGCTTATGGCCGTTACTCAATTACAAGCGCCCCCCCTAAAAAATAATAATTTATTATAAGCGCATATGCGCTACTATCCGGGGTATTACGGTATTTTTAGAGGCATCAGGGGGTCCAAATTTGAAACATCAGCCATGGGTGCCGCGCGGTTGGATTTTGGCTGCAATAAGGGAATGTACCCCTTAGAGTACATGGCTAGTCGAGGTCGTTTTGAATTCCCCCGTACTATTATATAAGCTGATGTATGTGCTTGTTTGAATGATCTCAGTCATTCTAAAATTCACTCTGACTTGAGGTAAATATTTCCACTGCAACACACTCTATGCGAACCTTCCTGAGGTGATCCTAGGCTCGATCAACTTTATGATTGCATAACACTTGCATGAGGAAAAAATAGACTACAAAATTTGAGATTGTACTATGAATGCATAAAGAATGCCACAATGGTCTAGCCAAAAGCCTTATCCCATTGATGTATAACTGTCAACACCAAGTGTTTTGACCTCTTTAGAGGATTTCTCTCTACAAGCTGGGTTGACTTCATGGACACGATTCCACAATTATTGTTGCCACCACTGTGGAACCTGTCAGAAGTGCCGCCTTTTCACAGCCAGTCCGTGTCAGGCGCTCACAGTTAGGCTTCTTGGATTGAAATGGGATATGGAGCAGAAGTGTTCAATCAGTTACCATCACATATGCATCACCGTCCGATAAGGTGTGTGCACCATGAAATTGCGGCTGGATTTTGGTTTGAGAAACAAAATCTTGAACCGAGTCGCGGGTTGACCGAATCACTGTACTGAAGCGCTTTCTAACAAAAAGTCGGCTCGAATGGCCGACAGCCTCATCGATTTGCGATATAGATTGTTGTCGCCCTAGACTTTTCGCCACATTATTGTCCCCACCCTGCCTGATGAAATTCGTTCGTCACTCTCCGCGACAAACGGTGGCATTCGCATGTTTCATCCACCACTTCAACCAGCCAAAAAGAAAACCTTTTTGCAACCATGACACCCGCTTTCCTGTTCGCAGACATCCCCAACCCTTTTCCATCCCTCCTCCCTCTCCGCGATTATTCCGCTGGATTGCTCGATCGAATGGTGATGGTGCCGAGTCAGCTGTACACTTCGAGCATCGCGTTCCCAAATCTCTCGTTCATTTCACTTCACACCCCCTCGTCACCTTTACGCGTTCCATCGCGTTCCTCGTTCAACTCGGCTGGCCCAATCAGGAATCATTTGACCATCCAAGCCCATCCAAGTATTTCTCCTGCTCCTGTCATCAATGGTTGTGTGATCCTTGGGTTATTCTCGGCCATCATTCCCTTCAGTAGCAGCTTAACAGTTTGAAACCAGGCTTCCCAGCCGTTGGTTTCACCATCTCTTACCACCATTTCTTCCCCTCGCTGACCATCATGGGTTCGACTTCTGCTGACTACCACCAGGTGGCGTCTGCGCCATGCCAAGTCCATCGCCGGAACCAAACGTGCTGCTGCCACTCGAGAAAACGAAAGGCCTACTCAAATGGTTTCGACGGCGAGGTCGACACCTCCAGTAGTCCGCTGAAAAGGGGTTGCGGCGTAACGCGCTCAGCGCCTGCCAAGTCAGCCCCTTACGTATTCCCAGGGGCGAGTCAACATATGAACGAGTTTTATGAAATCGACGATAAAATTTTGGGGACGGGGAAATTTGGAACCGTGCGAAGATGCACGTGCCGATCAACAAGGATGCAATACGCGTGCAAGTCCATTTCCAAGGCGACGCTAATCGAAGCGGACGATATAGAGGACGTTCGACGCGAGGTGCGTCTGCTGCAGAAATCGATGGGTCATCCAGGCGTCATGCGGCTGCACGCGGTGTTCGAAGACGACAGCGACGTGTACCTGGTTACAGAGCTCTGCGACGGCGGCGATCTCTTCGACGAAATCGCGAGACGCGGGAGATTTAGCGAGCGCGACGCGGCGCAGGTGTTCATGCAGGTGGCGTCGGCCGTCGCATTCTGCCATTCCCGCGGCGTGATGCATCGCGACATCAAACCCGAAAACATCCTCCTATCCACCTCCCCGCTCCTATCCTCCGAAAGAACACCGTCGGACCTGGCGGAAACCCCGGCGCAATCGCAACCCCCGATCGCCAAACACCAGCACCGCTCGTACCACTCCGTGAAACTCGCGGACTTCGGTCTCGCGGTCCCTTTGGAGCGTGGCGAGTGGACGACGGGTCCCGCGGGGTCGCCGTACTACATGGCGCCGGAGGTGATCTGCGGCCAATACGGCCTCCCCGCCGACGTCTGGTCGCTCGGCGTCGTGCTTCACATCCTCCTCACCGGCTCTCCGCCTTTCTGGGGCCCGGACGATCAGGGGATTCTAGACAGCGTGGTGAACGGGCGGGTGGATTTGGGAGAAAATTCGGCAGCGTGGGCGGGTGCGCGCGTGTCGGCGGAGGCGCGCGGGCTGATTCGGTGCATGCTGGAGAGAGACCCGCGGCGACGACCGTCCGCCAACAAGGTGCTCTCGCACCCCTGGCTGCTGCTGCACGCCTTCGGCGGTCGCATCGTGCGGAAGGTGAAAGGTTGTGCGCATTCGGAGGAGGGGAGCAATGCGTCCGCGACGGCTGGTGTGATTGTATCGAATGTTGGCGCAGTGTTAGGTAGGTAAGGTGCGAGGTTTCCGCTCGCGACGCTCCTTCGCAGGAGTCGGCCCGCAGAGAAAAAAGGCGTGCGCGGGCTGCGTCCAGCGCGGAACATGACGTCGATGCGGAATGGCGCTCCATGCCGGAGCTTGCGGTTGCGACCATCTCTCCCAGGAGTGCAGTGCCGGACTCTGCTGAGGTCTGAGGAACAGTGAAGGGCGTTCGCGACAGGAAAGGGCGTGCTCATGTGCTTGGCCTGGAGTCGTTGGATCGAAGGAAGCAGCAGCTGTCGAGGGTGTCGCGCGAAGGGCGCTACTTGACATTCGAGCAAACCACATCTAGGGTTGGCTGGCGAAGTCTGGCTGAACAAGCATCAACAGATTTGGATGAAACTGTAAATTGATGTTAGTGTACCTCTTTAGCTTAGGTCGACTATTGCAACATAGATATCAACTTAGGACCCAACAGGACATGTATGATGATTGAGAATTCAAATGCAGAGTTTATTTCCATTTACTAAATTACAACGGTACTACCAGGGATTTTCACTACTCGGATTTCAGAGTTACCATAGATACCAGTAACGGGGAGAGCCAAAGCCAGTGGAGCCAGCCGTGTGGAACAGACGAAGATGGGCCGGGCCCTACATGCCTCAAACGAAGCTGCTCCACCTGTTGCTTCTGATGCTTATGCTGATGATAACGCACAGCACGCTGCTTACTGTGGTCATAATCTAAACACGGGCACGCCAACAGCCTTTCCCATCCCACTGCTATCCCCACCCCGTTTCCCACCCCCCCCCTGCCAAGAGCGGTTCTGTCCCTGCTGTTTGCGGCGATGACCTCTTTTCCCCCCGGCTGCCACCTGTCATCCCCTCACTGGCTGCTGCTGCTCCCCTCTGCACCACCGCATCATCCACTGGGTGCGCTGCAGAGGCGGAGAGAGGAACGTTCTGGGAAACGTCCTCGGGGCCGTCAACCACAACTGAGACGAGCTCACACGAGTGGTACGGCGAGGCCTCACTGGACCGGTCACGGCTGGCAGGTGGAATGCCATGGGGTGTGTGGGTGCTGACGTCAGCATCAGCAGCCACACGGCCTGAGCTGGCAGCACTGAAGGCAGCAGCGCCACTGCTGGCAGCACTGCGAGCGGCGGCAAAGGCAGCAGAAGCCGCAGCTGCAGCAGCAGAGGTCACAGCAGACACGGCAGCCGCAGCAGCTGAAGCTGAACTCCCAGGCCCGTCTGACACGCTCCTGGGACGGAGGTGTGCAGGAGGGCTTGTGCCTGCCACCGCTTCCAACCCATCCGAACCCATTCGCACAGCAGGAGAGGCCTGCGCACTGCTGGAAAACGGATGCCGTTTCACCGGCACAAGACGAGTTTGCGCGTGCCGGTCGGCGAGCTTCGACTTCTTCCCACCGCCCTCTTCCTCATCCCCGTCCTTATCATCATCATTGGAGGAGGAGGAGTCGTCACCGCCTGCGCCGCCCTGCTCCTCATCGCCATCCAGCATGGTGAAGGCGGACTGCAGCGAGGGGTGCAGGTAGGCGCGGGCGAGGAAGGAGTGCGGGTCCTCGTTGGGGTGCACCGTGCGGTCTATCGTGTCCTTGCGATTCGCCTCCTGTGTTGTGGGGGATTGCAGGGAGGTATGCAGGTAGGCAGGCAGGCAGGCAGGCAAGGAGGCAGGGTAGGCAGGCAGGGAGGCAGGGAGTGGATGGTGGAAATGAGGGCCTTGTGTTGCAATTAGTGCGAGCGGCAGCGAGGATGAATAGGGGTAGAGGGTTTGAACGGCGGATGTGCTGTGCTTCCTGTACCGACACACAGGAGGGCTCATCTCGAGAGCGAGCTTGGAGAAGGTACTGGAGAACTGGCCGCGGGCTAAAGAACAGCCCAGTGCACTGCACAGCAGCATTGAGGCGCCTCACCAGTGCTCTCCCACCTCTGCTGTCATGTAGCAGACAGGCGCACCTCACAAGCGAGCTTGGAGGGGACGCACCTCGAGGGCGAGCTTGGAAAGGTGCTGGAGAACTGGCCGCGGATGAACGCCCAGTGCACGATGAGCGTGACGAGTAGCGGCAGCTCTGCGGTGCCTCAAAAGTGGTCTCACACACTACTGTAGCGCAGGGGATGGACGCACCTCGAGGGCGAGTTTGGAGAAGGTGCTGTGGAACTGGCCGCGGATGAACGCCCAGTGCACGATGATGGTGACGAATGGCAGCGGGATGAGGCAGCACGCCTGCGAGGGCGCGTCCTTGAGTGAGAGGATGCCGCCCAGCGTCACCTGCTGCACCAGCATGGCCGCCACCAGGCGCGCGTGGAAGTGCGGCCAGAATGCCCCCGCCATCTCGTACCGTGGACAGTACACGTTTATTATCTGCCATGGGGGGGGGAGGGAGGGGAGGGGGGACAGGGGATGGGAGGGGAAAGGAGGGGGGACAGGGTTAGGCTCTTGCCATCTCATTCCGCGCACAATACACGTTTATTATCTGCCATGCAGGGAGGGAGAGGGGGTGGCGGAGAGGGGGAACAAAGAGGCACGAGTATGCTCTGTCCATGTCATGGTGCATGGCACAGATGCTGACTTGCATGGAACAGATGCTGACTTGCATGGCACAGATGCTGACTTGCATGGCACAGATGCTGACTTGCATGGAACAGATGCTGACTTGCATGGCACAGATGCTGACTTGCATGGAACAGATGCTGACTTGCATGGCACAGATGCTGACTTGCATGGCATAGATGCTGACTTGCATGGCACAGATGCTGACTTGCATGGCAAAACCAACTGACTGCCCAAAGGGTGGGGAGGAAAGAGGGAACGTGCCGTGAGGCGAGCCAAGCCCCCTGGTGAGCGGCAGATCGGATGCAGCCGATGCGGGTGCTCACAGCGAGAGAGTGGGCTCGTGGGATCTCTGATGCCCCAGGTACACGCAGCACAGATTGACCCTCTCGCCGTAGATAATAAGAGGAGCCGACCTGGTTTTCGTTAAGCAGGACAAGAACGGCCGACCTGGTTGTGGTAGATGACAAGAATGGCCGACCTGATTGCGGTAAATGACGAAAGCAAGGATGTAGAAGGCGAGGGCGAAGGGCAGATAGAGCGGGTTGGTCACACAGTAGACGAAGGGCAGCAGGAAGTATAGCTCCACCTGTCGGGGGAAAGGTGAGGGGGTAGAGGAAGAGGAGGGTAGAGTGATGCATATACAGCGAGGAGGACTTGTTTGAAGCATGAGTGGGAAGGGAAGGGCAGCGGTGCAGAGGAGAAAAGACAGTGAGGAGCAGAGGAGAAGGGGTGGTGGCACTTGCGAGAGGGAAGGGGAGGTGGTACCTGCGAGAGGGGAAGGGGAGGTGGTACCTGCGAGAGGGGAAGGGGAGGTGGTACCTGCGAGAGCGTGTCGACGAGTCGGATGGGGCGGGCTCTCATGGCCTTTATCCTGTCCGCTGGCGTGCGCACCAACAGAGAATTCTGCCGCCCAGCAATGGACAAGCAGTGATGAGGGGGATCGTGGGAGGCAGGAGAATAAAGAAGTTGGGGGGGAGGGGAAGGGGGGAATGAGTGGAGAGATTGTCCTCGTATTTCGCGATGCGATGGGAAGGAAGCGAAGGAGGTAGAGAAGGCAGAGGAAGGCAAAAGTAGGGGCGTCAGATCAAGGGGCCAAAGAAACGGGGCAAAGTGAAGGGGGGCATGGGAAGGGGGCAATAGGGGGGCGGTGGACGACAAGAATGATACTTACCAAGGCAGTACTGACAGAGTGGGTTTGGGAGTGGTGCACACCTTGAGTTGGAAGAGCAGCAGGTACCAGACCTGCAGTGCCTCCCCCCCCATGCCGACCCACCCATCCACCATGGTGAAGGTCATGAAGAACGTCGCCTTCATGGGGATGCGCGCCCCCAGGATCTGCGGTATGCTGTGCCCCGTGAGGGTGGTGGGAGGTTGGTGGGGGGTGGAGGAAGGAAGTGAGGGTGCCGCTCCTGCCATTGCTGCCACTCCTGCCATTGCTGCCACTCCTGCCATTCCTGCCACTCCTGCCATTCCTGCCACTCCTGCCATTGCTGCCACTCCTGCCATTGCTGCCATTCCTGCCATTGCTGCCACTCCTGCCATTCCTGCCACTCCTGCCATTCCTGCCACTCCTGCCATTGCTGCCACTCCTGCCACTCCTGCCATTGCTGCCATTCCTGCCACTCCTCTCACCACTCCTCTCACCACTCCTCTCACCACTCCTCTCAGTATACCCTAAACCCCAAGGAGTGACGTTTCACACCACCTTCCTCGCGGTTGGGGCCAGGTCGAAGAGGTTCGTCCAGGCTATACCGGGGTTTGACTCTCTGTTCGACCCTACCTTATGGAGGGAGGGCGCACCTGGTGGGGGAAGGCGCACCTGGTGGTGGGAGGAAGGCGCACCTGATTGAGGGAGGGCGCACCTGATGGGGAAAGGCGCACCTGATTGAGGGAGGGCGCACCTGGTGGGGGGAGGCGCACCTGATTGAGGGAGGGCGCACCTGGTGGGGGGAGGCGCACCTGATTGAGGGAGGGCGCACCTGGTGGGGGGAGGGCGCACCTGATAGTGGGAGGGCGCACCCAAGGTTGAAAAGTTCGCTTCCAAATTTTCGCCCGAAAATTTCGCTGGAATTTTTGAAAAATCCGGAAAATTTTCATGAGTGTTCCGGAAAAATCCAAAATTTTGAAAATTTCATTGTTTTTCATGTGTGTTCCGTGAGTTTTTATGAGAGTTCATGACAGTTCATGATTTTTCGTGAGTTCTAATGAGTTACGAGTGTTTAACCACTTCGACTACTTCGTGCTGGTCAAGGTCAACTGCGCGCGAAAGCCAAGACCCACGCGTGAGGTCCTGACGCACGCGTGTGGCCCCTCACGGCTCGCGCATGTGCCAGCGCACTGTTGCGAGCGTGTCACATTAGTGCCCTGTCTCGCGCAGGACAAATCATGATTGTCTCAGCGATTGTCTTTTCCTGTTTGACCGAAGGTGCTCGGGATTTCGGTTGAAAAAACGTATCTTGCGCTGTCTTGGCGAACATGAACTTTCGCCAGAAAGTCACACTATTTTGCGTGATCATTTTGGCAAGGTACAAAACGGTAAATTATGTTTTGCAACGGAAAAACGACATTCCCACACGAGCCTTAATGAATATTCACGGGAATTCATGAATGCTCGCGAGGGGAGTCAGCAGGGGCGTTTGGAATGAAGTGTAATTTGAAG
>CANJKZ010000797.1:3547500-3550000 GCA_947471745.1 Closterium sp. Naga37s-1 | reverse complement strand
GAGGAGAGGGAGGGAGGAGAGGTGGGAGGACAGTGTCAGTCCAGGCGAGGGGGCGAGAGGGAGGAGGGAGAGGGTCAGGAGGAGGGGTGGAGTAGTAGGGGATGGACTCGTCGAAGACGACGTCAATGCTGCGGATGAGGCGGTTGGTGGGAGGGTGGAGGAACAGGTAGCCTGGGGAGTCGCGATTGTGCCCAAGGTAGACGCACTCAAGGGCACGGGGGGCGAGCTTGCCGGCGGCACGGGAGCGATCGGCTGGTGGGATGAGGACGAAGGACTTGCAGCCCCAAACGCGAAGGCCGGCAGCGTCAGGCTTGGCCTTAGACCAGAGTTCTGTGGGGGAAGAAGAGGGATGCTGGGGGTGGGAGCGGAGATTGAGGAGGAGGGCGGCATGGAGAAGGGCATAGCTCCAAAGGGAGGGAGGGGTGGAGGCGTGAGCAATGAGGCAACGGGCAATTTTGGTGATTTCACGGATGCGACTCTCAGCAATGCCATTTTGCTGAGGGGAGTGGGGGAGGGTGGAAGTTTGCTGGATGCCATGAAGTTTGCAGAAGGTAGCAAGGGTGTTGTTGATGAACTCACCCCCACCGTCAGAGTGAAGGCGGCCAATGGGGCCTTTGAAGTGATTGCAGCACTGCTCAGCCCAGTTGATGACAACAGCCGGCACCTGATCTTTGGTGTGGAGGAAAAAGACAGTGGAGTACCGACTGTGGTCGTCAACGAGGACGAGCATGTACCGGTGCCCCTGACGGGAGCGGATGGGATAGGGACCCCAGAGATCCATGTGGACAATGTCAATGGGGGCGGCAGCAAAGGTGGGATGGCTGTGATGGGGGGATTGCTTAAGCTTGCCATGAATGCATGATGGGCATGGGGGGGCAGGAGAGGAGGGGAGGGGAGGTAAGGTGGGAGGGAGGCTGTGAAGGAGGCGAGAGGTGACAGTGGTGCGAAGTGCGGCGAAGTTGGGATGGCCGAGTCTGTGATGCAGAATGACTGCTGGGTGGGAGAGGGTAGTGGAGGAGGAGGGGGAGGGGGTGGAGGAAGAAGTGGGGAGGGAGGAGGGAAATGAAGCAGGGGAGGGGGATACATGAGGGGGAGGGAGAGGGGGAGGAGGACCCGTGGAAGTACCAGCACGAGTGGTAACATGACAAAAGGAGGGACGGGGTGTGCGGAGCGTGTAAAGGCGAGTGCGGGGGCAAAGGGGAATGCGCAGGAGAAAGCGACCAGAGGAGGTTTGGTAAAGATCACAGTAATTGGCAAAGCCGGGGTAAATGGCGGTAATACCGACACCTTGGAGTTCTCGGTGAGAGAGGAGGTTGTTGCGAAGGGTAGAGATGTGGAGACCTGTGACCTTACCAGAGGGGAAAGTGGTGCAGGGGAGGGTGGAGAGGTGAGTGCATGGGATGGAGAAGCTGGAGTCAGCACCATGAACCTGGGTAGGAAGTGGGAGGGGGGTGAGGGTGACAGCGCCTTTGAGTGCGGTTTCTGTGGTCCCACTGTCAAGGACAAAGTCCAAGGTGGGGGAGGAAGGGGGGGGAGGTGACACGGAGTACTGGAAAGACGTTTCATTGATAGCAGAGGGATACATGGAAGCGACGGATGGTGCAGCAGCAACATGACCAAGGAAACTGCTCTGAGAGTCAGAGACACTCAGGGGGCCAGAGGGAATGGAGCCCCAGGCAGGGGGGGCAAGGGAGGCATGAGCGGCCATGGCCGCTGAGCCGAAGGTCATCGGCTGCTACTGCCACTGCGGAGGAAGGTACTGCGGCGGCTGCTGCTGCTGGAAGAACTGCTGCTGTGGGGGCTGCTGCGGCTGAAAGAGCGGCTGCTGCTGCTGCTGAAGAAACTGCGGCTGCTGCTGCTACGGGAAGTACTGCTGCTGCTGCTGCTGCTGCTGGTGCTGCTGAAACTGCTGGAGCTGGGAGGGAAGAGAAGGGGTGAGTAGACGGAGGTGAGCGGGGAGGAAGGAGGGGAGGGTTTGGATGTCCACAAGGGACGGGCGAGGGGTAACACTGTTCCAACGAGGAGGGGTACCCGTGTTGCCGCGGTCGAACCAGGCGTCATCAAGCGCCTTGAAGCAGGTGGCAGGGGGGTGGTTGGTCTGACCACACGGCATGCCGGCGTGGGGACCGTGGCGGCGAACATACGTGCAGGGGGGAAGAGTCCCAGGGCGACCACCACCACGGCTCACAGCTCCACCAGCACTAGAGGAGCCTCCGGGAGCGGGGCCACTAGGACCACCACCACCACCACTACCACCACGGCCACCACGGCCACTACCCCGACTGCCACCTCCACTCCCTCCACGACCCCCGCTACCGCCGGTGCGACCACCCTGAGTGCGCGGCTGTGTGGCATTGAGGGAGGCGGAGGAGGAGTGAGTGGTGGTGAGGTTGACAATGGGGGTGCGGAGCTTGACCTCTGTGTCAATGATCCACTGCGTCACTTCGGGGAGGCCAGCCAAGGGGTTCGCCTCGGTGAAGGCGTGAAGGCGGGACTCATA